>JAVJIF010027757.1:0-79217 GCA_038442645.1 Agave tequilana
GTCTTATTTCTGAGGATTGTGACTATGATCGCAGTCCTCACAAAGTCTTCACAAAATAATCGCAGCTCTATCTCTAAATATTGCGATCATGATCGCAGTCTTCACAAAAATATCATATTTCTGAGTTTTTATATGATTGCAATCATGATCGCAGTCTTAAAAGATTTAGTCGCAGCCCTCACAAAAATGTCCTATTTTTTTGAGTTTTTGTGAAGACTGCAATTTTGATCGAAATCCTCACAAATTGTCCTATCTCTGAGTTAATCCTCATGGAACTCATCGTGAGCACGAGTAAAACGAGATCTACAAAAAAAATAAATAAAAAAAAATTCAGGGGCTCCGCCCGCAACCACGGGTGGAGGCTCCCCACCACTTTTTCAACCCCGTGACGACTGACCACGCAGTCGACCAGCGAATTACTCTGCGTCAGAGTGAAAGTTGAGGGACGAACAGCGTAAAGTGTAATAGGAAAAATAAAATAAGGAATGAAAATATATAAACAAATAGTGATTGGGAGGAATCGGCTTTTGCTAATATAGATAAGGCTGTAGCGAATCAAATAATGACGTTGAGTTTTTTTCCTAATTATGAAGCAAACAGATGGTTGTAACGAAATATTCCATTTAATATTTATTTTAAATATTAAATTTTTAATAATTACTTTTTTATTTTTAAATTTAATATATTTAAATCACCAAACAGCTTAGTTTTGCGGTCAATTTTTAGCTCATTACTAATTAAATATTATAAATATAATATATTTTTCACTTATAATTTTATATACTAATAAAAAATTATAAAACTTATTTACATAAAATTTATTTATAATTATAAAAAAAATTACCACTTATAATTTACGATCACTGACAGCAGTGAAACAGGCCACATAGGGAATTCTTCTTTTGGTTGACTTGAGTTTCAGGAGTTGGGTGTATATAAAAGCGCATATGCGAACAAATAACATGTGATTCCATCGCATCTACTCTATAAATACAGCAAGCCGCGCCCCTCGTTACGCGATGAAATTTTACCGCCTTGACAAGGAATCTTCTTCTCTCTTTGTTTGTTTCCAAGAACGAGGTAACCTCCTCTCAAATATCAAATTAGGGTTTGGATCTGATCCTTTTGTGAATAATTATCGCGATTCGATTCGAGTGTTAGGTTTCTCATTTGTTCGTGAAATCAGGGTTTTCCCGCTAATTTTTGGATAATATTGGTCAAATTGTAGAGAATCCGATAAATTTGAGTGTGAAGGGCTCGCTAAATACACTTTGTCTGGATTACTAGCATGTTCCTTTTGAGGTTGTTGCTTTTGGCTTGAATTTTGATTGGAGCAGATTCTTTTTTTTTTTTAAATTTGAATTTTAACAGAGAACATGTATACCTTTCCGCAAATTGTACAAGCAAAATGCCTTTCTCTGGTGCTTTTCTACCTGAACTAAGAACTAGAGTTTGGTTTCTCTGTGAACTTGGGCTTTGTTTGCTCAAATTCGATATTTTTTTGGGTTAAATTAGTTTCATCGTTGTCTGATGCTTGTAATCCTTTGTTTCTGCTGCTTGTGGAGATTGTTGAATTGTAGGTACTAGAATAATTTGATAACCGAAGAGAACATTACCTTAACTGTGCATGCTATAATCAAAAGAAAATGCAAACTCTTTTCTGAGAATCTGCTGACACTTCTAATTCCTGTACAGATCTTAGAACTCAAGTCTGACTGAACTTTTAATAGCCGGGGGATTGAGGAGTTGCTGAGTTTGTTGCAAAATTTTTGAGAATTTGTGGAGACTGCTGGAGGATTGCTGGTCCAATTGGGCTGGCTTCAGTAATCCAATCACGGCTCTAAGGAAAGAAACTCGTATTATAATTAGAAGGGGAAAAGAATGTTCACAGGGTTTTCCTAAGTTTATGCTAGCATCCCCTTCTTTCCACGGTGGTCGGGGTGCCCTACCTTCGGCTGGTGGGCATCCTTCGGATCTGACATATCTTGCTGGTGGTGGTGTTGAAGTTTGAGTGCTATTATATTATTTAGGTTATTATTAATAGCTAGTTGTATTGACCAATTTAAGTATGGTGTCGGTTAAGCAACATGAAGGTGAATACCCTTTTGTGAAGTCAAATGTCAGTTCGGAGCAGTCCAAGTGCCATCAGATGCCTCCCAGAGGTTAGTAATGCTTTTTATTGGTTTGCAATTATCCCCTTGATTTTGCTTCTGACTACTATTGTTTTATAATAAGTTGCAAGACTATATGTTTACAGTAAAGCTTAGGTTTGTGTAGTTCCAGCACAAAAATTAGCTAAGCTTCATATATTTATTTAATTAGTGCATTTATAACTTATCAAGCCGAAGAGGGAACATCAGACATACTTTCTTGAGTGTTTTGTTTCAGTAGAGTGTCATTTGGTTTTTGTAGATTGCAATGTACTATTGATTTAATCCAGCAAACTTACATCAATGATCTGTTACAGTAGAATTTTGAGTTCTTTTAAATAACTTAACGTGATGAATTATTTACCGTACTTTGATATCATCCTAAGCATCACACGTAGTATGTAATCAATGGCTTGGTATAGAATCGTGGTGACTGGAAAATGAATTCAACAGTGGATACAAGTCAAGACTGTCAACATGATCCAATTTGCACAAGACACTAAAACTTCATTCCTACTTCAAGTTACAGATAGAAAAGTTATGGAAGCTAGTTCACTGAGAAGTTCTGGGAACATTCATGGTAGTTTTCTATTAAAAAGGGCATGTGTTGTATTTTTTTTTTTTGCTTGCAAAAGATGTAAAACAAGGGCATTCTTTGTAATCTAGCCTATAATATTATGATAAATTTTAGTTGTTATTAATTTATTTAGACAATTGCATTTACCTTTGAATATATTTTGCTTTTATGTATATGATTACTTTCTCTAAGAAAGCTCCAAAAGAATTGGGTTAGGAAATATTTAAACAGACTGCAACAACACCTTTATCCTAAATTTCTAGGCAAGCAGGTGAAGCACCTGAGAAAGGGAGGGAGCGTTACTCCGGGAAAGAACATAACACCCAAACTCTTTTCGGTGAGATATGGGAAGCGTATGAGGGGATATTGAAAATTTAGCAGTCTAAGTTGATCCATCTGATTCAATTATTTGACTAAAACAAAGCACAGCAAACTCCACATTCAATTCTTAAGACATGGAAAGGGTGCACGTGTGGTGTGTGTTGATCCATTTGACCTGATTCTATTTGAATGAGTTTGGTGCCTTGTGAACATGTTCCCACAGCTTTCAGCCCTGACCTCTTTATTATGTTAACAAACATTTTTTCCTATGTTTGCACATATGCGCAATGCAACATATATGCATGTTGTTTGGGCAACACATCAGAGGTGTTGTGCCCAAAATTTGATTGAGCTGGAACCAGCACAAAAAAATACAGAATTTCAGAACTTTTGAAACAGTAGTGCAAGATGCTCAATTCTACCGCGATAGCAGTGGCTATGCGGGTCGTGATCCACAAGGAGGGACTAGCGATGGAAGCTTTTATTAAGTTCTCTTTTATGCTACAAAAAATGGTTAAAGATCTTTTTGTTTTTTAAAAGAAAAATGAAAAAGAGTTATAATTAAGTTAGGAAGAAAGTGATAGATAGAGAAAATAGAAGTGATATGTACAAAGAAATTGAAAAAGTGAAAGAGATTTGGGTGATTATAGTGTTGGTGATCTACACTAAAAGTTACAAGAAAGAAAGAAAAAAAACTAAAGTCTAAAAAACATACTTATCTTTTCGGCGCCTGCTTTTACCCGTATCGACGATGTACCTTTACTTGAAGGCGAGCGAAGCATGGCAGATGAGATCTTCCCATTCCCGATTTATACTATAAAATGAAGGGGCGAACTATACTATCATAAAAATGGATATCCATCACCATAAGCCATCAACGACACTTGCAAAGACAAGGTAACTTCGAGGCTATCGGTTTCATTTGGATCCACAAACACAGCAGAGGGAAGGACCAAGTAGAGAGCAGAACTTAGGCTAATTGTAATTTGTAACTTAGGTTTTTAGTTTTCTGTTATGTAATTTTCGTTTATTTATGTAACTGAGAGGAGAAGAGACTTTCATGGAGTAATGAGAGCAAGCTTGTACTGAAAGTGACACCGTGTAAGTGATCTTTTCTTCCATTGTTATTTGAATCGAATCGAGGTTTCTTTTTCTTGTCGTATTGGGTACGTCTCCGGCTGCATTAGCCTCCGCCTGGTTGTGGATTCCTCAGAGGGGTTGTTGTCCTGCGCACAACAATTGGTATCAGAGCATTCCAGGCTAGTCGTGGGATCATGTGTTGATTTCAAGGGCATCAGTTGCTATTTGACGGAGATCGTGTGTCGATCTCGGAGCGACGTTGGGACTGTTTGTGAGATCGTGTGTCGATCTCAAAACAACCTGTAGATTGTTCGAGGAATCAATTCGAAGGAGTAGAGATAGTTTCGGAAACTCTTCGAGGGTTTCGCGTGGAGGTAAAGATCCTGTCTTTATCTAGTTTGTTTTATCTAACTCCGTTTGTTTCGCATTGCTTTGAGGAATTAGTTGAGAAGATGGCTGGAGAAGGTACATCCATGAATTCACATCCGCTGAGGATTGATGTGGTAAAGTTCAACGACACGAATAACTTCAGTATGTGGAGGTGTGAGGTGATGGATGCGCTGACGGGCATCAAACCTCGAAGATACTCTACGGTTGGAGAAGAAGCGCGCATCAACGACAGAAGAAGATTGGGACAAGATGAACCGTACTATCTGAATTATCAACAGTAGGAGTAGTAACAGAGAGAGAAAATACCGATAAGTCTGAATCTGATCCATCCGCATGTGCGAGATTCGCCTTGTGTTTAACTCCATCTTCTTACCTTTGGCCTTCGGGCAATCAACTTTCCAGTGCCCTAGTTCCTTGCACAAGGCGCACTGGTTACTCTTCAGATCTCTGAAGCCTGATCTGGACTTTAACCTTCTCTGATCATCTTTCCTTCCTATTGAAACTTCTGTCTCTTACCGCTAATGCTTCTGCTGTGTATTCCCTGAAGAAGACAATCTATCCTATCTCCTTACTTCATAACTCACAAGAGCAGCAGAAACCTCACTGTAGTTGGGATTTTCTTCCATTGATTATTGTAAAAGTAAAGGTCTCATACTCTTCCTTAGGAAGAGAGTTCAATAGTATTACCACCTTATCCTCTTCATTGGTCTCCACATCCACATTAACTAGATCTGTAAGAAGTTTCGTTTGTAGCGATTCAAGTGTTCATTGATGGAGCATCCTCTTTGCATTTGAAAACTATAAAGCTTACTCTTCAACTGCAATCACGATTCTATGCTTTTCATCAGATACTTCTTCTCCAGGATTTCCCACAACTGCCTCGCAGATGTCTCATGCAACACATGATACTTGATGTCTTGTGTCAGACAAGACCTGATCAAGTCATACCATACGGTTTATCTTGTCCTAATCTTCTTCTGTCGTTGATGCGCGCTTCTTTTCCAACCGTAGAGTGTCTTTGAGGTTTGATGCCGTCAGCGCATCCATCACCTCACACCTCCACATACCGACGTTGTTCGTGCCGTTAAACTTTACCACATCAATCCTCAGCGGATGTGGATTCATGGATGTACCTTCTTCAGCCATCTTCTCAACTAATTCTTCAAAGCAATGCGGAAATAAACGGAGTTAGATAAAACAAACTAGATAAAGACATGATCTTTACCTCCACGTGAAACCCTCGAAGAGTTTCCGAAAACTATCTACTCCTTCAAATTGATTCCTCAAGCAATCTACACGCTGTTTTTGTTGGTCCGGAGGCCTTCCTCTCTAGTTTTGATGATGATTAACTCATGTAGTTATGTTTACTAATTATCTTGTGATTTTAGTTACAGATCATTGATCAAGATATTAGTTGGTGATTGCTTCAAAAAGATGAGTTTGGAAGCTTTCACATGGTGATTCCAGGGCCCGAGCATCAAGATCATACATAGCCTAGCTCGTGGATCACGGTTTGGACCGAGTCGACTTGAAGATGAAGATCATCAAGAAGACTTAGGTATCCTAGTTTAGTTTAGTGTGTTTAGATCATTTGTAAAGCTTAGTATAGTTGATATGCTTAAGTGCACAATACACACAAGTTTTATGTTTTGGATTTGGTTTTCATGAATAGATTGATCAAAACAAGTTTACTTGGTTTTTATGTATATTAGATGTGTTCAATATACATACATGCTTCATATCTTAAACAAACTTATTTTGACTATCCTATTCATGTATTGAAAAATCAAAGTTTGATAAAAATACATGTTGGTGGTTTTGGTAAAAATGTTAAAACACACAAAAATGGTTTCATATGCTTGATATTTAAGTTAAAATGTTTATCACAAGTTTATATATCAATGCAAATGATAAAACTATTTTTGGAGATTTTTAGAAAAGATAAAAGAATTTTTAGAATTATTTTTAACCCCAGTTTCTGACCCAGAACAGTGGCTAACAGGCCAGGTCGGCCGACCGCACGGTCGACCGTACCAAGGGCCGATCGACCGACGTGCACAGAGCTGTGCACGTCTGGCAGCACAGTGGGTCGGTCGACCGACCGGTCGACCGGACCAGAGAGCTCTGCTCTGTGATCTGGGCGGTCGACCGGGCGGTCGACCGGGTTGCTCCAACGGTCATATTTTTGACCGTTGGCGGTCGACCGGCCGGTCGACCGCCAGCCTGTCAGGCTGACAGATCAGCCTAACAGCTAGTTTCTGTTTGGACTATAAATACCCCATTCTTGGGGTTTTGGCTAAGAATTTTTAGAGCAAAAATTTTCCCATTCTCTGATTTTAAAAACAAGTTTTCAAAAGTGTTTAAGTGCCAAAAAGATCAATCTTATTTGTTTTAAGTGTTTTGTTTATTTTCAAAGAAAATAGGTTTTGGGAATTGTTTTCTTGTTCTTCATTTCTATATCAATTTAGTATTTTCCCAAGAGATTTTCTTTGATCAAAACACTTGTTTTTTCATACTTGAGCTTATCTTCTATCCTATTCTATTAGGATCTTGTTTTGTGGAAAAGAGGTAAAAGAGATTGTTTGAGGTTGTGGAAACCTCCAAGTTGTACACCCTGTTTTTGTTGTATCCCTCTTTGGTAGAGGTTGATCGGGTGATTGGTTTGCTTCCTCTTTGGTAGAGGTTGAGTTGGTTGGTTTGCTCCCTCTAGTGAGAGGTGGAGTTTGGTTGTAACCCTCTTCGGTAGAGGTGTTTGTTGTTGTTTGGCTACGGGCCTACCCCTCGGTTGTGAGGCGGTGTTTGAGAGAGGAGTTCGGTACTCCCTTGTTGTAACAAATCCTCCTCGGTGGAGGTTCCTCGGTGGGAGTATAGTGGATTAGAAATCCTTCTCGGTGAAGGCGGGGACGTAGAGTTAGGGGCTCGAACCTCGAAACATATCTTTGTGTTTGCGTTTGATCCATTGTCTCTTAACCCTCTCTCTATTTGTGTTGTGCATAGTATTATTCATATTGCCATATCATTCATACTTGCTTGCATTTGTGTCTTGCATCTTTCATATTGTTGTACATCCATTATATGCTTGGTTTGTTTGTGTGTGTGCCTCACTTGTACTTAACCACAAGAGCTTCATATAGTACCTCAACCCTTATCTAGGGGAATCTCGAGGAGTTAGTGCAGAGCCTTTCACGGGGAATTCGGCTACACTTGTGTGTTGTACTAAGTGTGATTGCAAAATTGTTTTAAGCTTCCGCATTTAGCGCATTTAGTTTATAGATTAGCATTATCACATATTCACCCCCCTCTAGGTGATTTACAATTGGTATCAGAGCATACGCTCCTGATACTTAGGCTTAACATCCTAGGAGTGAGATCCTTGTTTGCTAATCTATCATTTGCATTTTGCTTGTTTGCACACATATAGTTTACATCCATGGACTTCATGACCCCACCTATGTTTGACCCTTCCAACATCATTGTTTGGAAGATTAGGATGTTCGTTTATTTACAAACCCTAGGATATAAGGTTTACCTTGCCATTACCAAGGAATCCTACCTTAGTGATAGCAAGCATATAGGGGCCAATGCACAAGCCTTTGAGGCCATTAGAAGCACGCTACCTAAAGAATATCTTATGCATGTTTCTAATCTTGATTCCGCCTTTGCAGTGTGGAACAAGTTGACAACAACCACCACCTCCGAGCTTCAAATGCCAATCCAACAAGAGGAGGAGTCTAGTGGAGAATCCGAGTCACAATGCTTCATGATCCAAGGGAATGACTCCCTTGAGGTACAATCGGAAACTCAACTAGATAGTTTTGATTCTAGTTCTTCATGTGATGAATTTGTTGATGCCCATGCTTTGAATGAAGAACTATCTATTGTGTGTGAAAAATTATTTGAAAAATATAAAATTTTGAAAAAAAAAAGTCTAGGAATTGTAAAAGAAAATAAAAGTTTGCATTCTAAACTTGACAAGGTTTTGCAAGAGAAGGTTGAGGTCTATAATGAAAGGGATTCATTGAGATCTCAACTAGACCTTGTACTAAAAGAAAATGAGTTTTTAAAAAAATAAAAATGATTGTGATAATGTGTTGAAGAAAAATGAGTTTTTGTCTTCAAAAGTAGATTTTATTTAAAAGATAATGATTCTTTAAAAAGAGAAATTGATTTTATTTCAAAAGAATTAGAAATTTGTTTAAATAAAAATAAATCTTTGAGAAATGATATTGTTTCTCATGTTTGCCATGCTTCACCTAGTTTACCTATTGCATGTGCCACCTCTTCTTTAATTGAAAATGATATATCCATGCTTAAGAAGAGTGTTGATTGTTTGAGCTCCACTTTGAGCCAATGTGTTGTGGGTCATACACGTTTGGAAACTTTGTTTCGAAAGAAACAAGTTCCATCTATTCATGCTCACCCCCACGGCATACACATGCTCCTCACGGACACCATCACACTATGTATGCTCATGTGTACACTTGTACACATTGTGGACGTAAGGGCCACCTTGCTAAATTTTGCTTTGATCGTATACATGATTGTAATTTAGCAAATAAATTTGTTTGGGTTAGGAATGATACTAACCCCCATGGACCCAAAAGTTGTGGGTACCAAAAATCACCCCTCTTGTTTATGATGTAGGTGTGGGCTCTCACATGACGTGAGAGTAGCGGTACCTTGGAGTGGATGCGTTCCGAGCTTAAAGGAGACTATTTGGATGCATCACTTTCAAGGGAAGTTTGGTGGGAAGACCACCATATTTTTGGAGAACTAGAGAGGTGCCCTCATTGGTTTTGGTATCGAATCTCTGACTCCTTAATTATGTTTGCATGCTTTTCATGTTTATTATTTATAGCATGGTTTGTTGTTTATAGATTATTATGAAAATGCCATGTTTATTAGATCCTTGACATGCATGTATAGCCTTTTGAGACACTCATGTTTAATATGGACTATTATTTTAGTGTTCTCACTTTTGTTTAGCTATCATGTTTATCATAGGTTTAATAACATGTGGATTTACATAATAATCATGTTTATGATTTCATGTTGATTTATATCCCGTTTTATGCTTTATGATTTGAATATATGTTTAAATATTAGTTTTCATCAAAACTAGGTATATACTTGTGCATATAGTGGGTCACAAATAAATCTATATATGTTTGAGCTTGAATGCTTATTGAACCCATTAGATGTGCTAGTATAGTCTAGTTTTGATGATTCATGCATTTTAAACTTGTATTCTCATTTTTAATTTGTTTTATGATTATGTGTTTAACTTCATGTATATATCCATTTTATCCAAATTATTGTTATACATATACATCCTTTTGAGCCACGTGCCTTCATGCATATATCTTTGTGGACTCGTTGTGTTGGATATGTATGTATACTTTAGTTTGTATAGGACATACATATACCTTGAAGATTAAATAAGTTTTGATGATTTTCATGTTTTCATGTTTCAAGGAATTAATTGAGCTTAATTGCAAATTTTCATGATTATGATCTTCACATCTTATTTGTACACTCACATTTACTTGTTTACTCATGTTTTGTTTTCATGAGTTATATTTATGCTTAACTGATTATGAGTGTTGACTATTTTGTGAATTTCATGTTTCTTGAAAAATGATTTTGTTTTATTCCTTACTTGAAGGATTTCGTACTAGTTAACAAATTTTTCATATAACTAGTTGTGATATTCTTCATTTGGTAGAGTTTTTCAAACAAAGCTTATTTTCAAATCTATTTTTGAAAACCCCTACCTTCCATGGGCGGTTGGATGGGCGATCTTGCTCATGTATGCTTTATATTGAAAATTATTTTAAAACTTGAACATGATTGGGTGGTAGTTATATGATGTATACACTTGATCATTATTGTTGTTTCAATTGGTATCATTGAAATTCTTTCAATTGGTATCAATTTGATATTTCTTGTATACTCATATATGTTTGTATGTTTGTATGCTTTCAATTTCAATAGTATCAATTTCGATTGGTATCTAATTTTTCATACATATATATTTTGTTTATGCTAAGCTTGAGCTTCATTATTGTTTCAATTGATTTAATTTTTCAATTGGTATCTTATTTCGGGCTTGCGCATTATTTTTGTTGGTATTTCATAAAGGGGGAGAAAATTCGATTTTCATATTTCAATTGGTATTTGTATCTCCACTCCCTTACTTATGATAGAAAATAAAAATTTTAAATTGATATCACATACTTAAAAAGAAAAATACTCTCTTTTGATATCAAGATGTTTATTTGAATGTTTTAAATTGGAATCTCAAAATTTTGTTTAAAAATAAATACAAAAGTTTTGATTTGTATTGCATATATGTAAGGAGAGTTTAACATCTCTTCTACATATAGATTCATGATGAGTGTATCTTGTATTGAAGAGCTTGACAACTTCTTCTTTATGTGATACACGTGTGTAGGGGGAGCTTCACATCTCCTCTTATGCATTGCATAGTGTACGTTATGTGAATTAGGGCTTGTCATCCCTCCTTCATGTAATGTATCTATGTAGGGAAGCTTCACATCTTCCTCTTCATGAATGTATATTGCATATACCATTTGTTGATTGATCTTTGTTTACTTTCAATTGGTATCAAGATGCTATTTTGACATATTTTCAATTGGTACCTTAATTGATTGTCACCCCTATTTGGTTTATTTTTGTTTTAGACAAAAAGGGGGAGAACATTGTCTTTATTTACCCTTATTGATGATTGTTTCTTTGTATTAAAAAGGGGGAGAAGATTTTGTTTTGTTTTGGTTTTACCCCTTTATTGATGATTGACAAAAAGGGGGAGAATTATTTGAGAGTTTTATATGCATATTCATGTTTTGCATATATTAAGTTTAATTTAGTTTATTTTAATTGGTATCTAGAGCATGTTTTGTTTTGAACATTTCATTGGGTATCTAGAGCCTTTTATTGTTTATGCATATCTATGCATGTTTCATGTTTCATATATGTCATTGCATATTTATTGTTTATTTGTTTATGCATGAGTTAAGGGGGAGCTTCTTTGAAGCTTAACTTTAATCCGTGCATATATAACTCCATGAGTTTTGTCATCATCAAAAAGGGGGAGATTGTTGGCCCGGAGGCCTTCCTCTCTAGTTTTGATGATGATTAACTCATGTAGTTATGTTTACTAATTATCTTGTGATTTTAGTTACAGATCATTGATCAAGATATTAGTTGGTGATTTCTTCAAAAAGAGGAGTTTGGAAGTTTTCACATGGTGATTCCAGGGCCCGAGCATCAAGATCATACATAGCCTAGCTCGTGGATCACGGTTTGGACCGAGTCGACTTGAAGATGAAGATCGTCAAGAAGACTTAGGTATCCTAGTTTAGTGTGTTTAGATCCATTTGTAAAGCTTAGTATAGTTGATATGCTCAAGTGCACAACACACACAAGTTTTATGTTTTGGATTTGGTTTTCATGAATAGATTGATCAAAACAAGTTTACTTGATTTTTATGTATATTAGATGTGTGCATATCTTAAACAAACTTATTTTGACTATCCTATTCATGTATTGAAAAATCAAAGTTTGATAAAATACATGTTTTGATTTTTGGTAAAAATGTTAAAACACAAAACTGATTTCATATGCTTGATATTTGAGTTAAAATGTTTATCACAAGTTTATATATCAATGCAAAATGATAAAATTATTTTTGGGGATTTTAGAAAAGATAAAAGAATTTTTAGAATTATTTTTAACCCCAGTTTCTGACCCAGAACAGTGGCTGACAGGCCAGGTCGGCCGACCGCACGGTCGACCGTACCAAGGGCCAGTCGACCGTACGGTCGACAGACGTGCACAGAGCTGTGCACGTCTGGCAGCACAGTGGGCCGGTCGACCGACCGATCGACCGGACTAGAGAGCTCTGCTCTCTGTATCTGGGCGGTCGACCGGGTTGCTCCAACGGTCATATTTTTGACCGTTGGCGGTCGACCGGCCGGTCGACCGCCAGCCTGTCAGGCTGACAGATCAGCCTAACGGCTAGTTTTCTATTTGGGCTATAAATACCCCATTTCTTGGTGGTTTTGGCTAAGAATTTTTAGAGCAAAAATTTTCCCATTCTCTGGTTTTAAAAACAAGTTTTCAAAAGTGTTTAAGTGCCAAAAAGATCAATCTTATTGTTTTTAGTGTTTTGTTTATTTTCAAAGAAAATAGGTTTTTGGGAATTGGTTTCTTGTTCTTCATTTCTATATCAATTTGGTATTTTCTCAAGAGATTTTCTTTGATCAAAACACTTGTTTTTTCACACTTGAGCTTATCTTCTATCATATTCTATTAGGATCTTGTTTTGTGGAAAAGAGGTAAAAGAGATTGTTTGAGGTTTTGGAAACCTCCAATGTAACGCCCCATTCCCAAGGATAAGGAGACGTTATGGCGACGTACATCCGTAAGGCGGAAAACCCTACGTACGTACGCTAAGCCTCAGTACAGTAAATACCCTCCATATATACCTGAGTTCCAACATGAAATAAGTACAAGAATACCTGAAGAAAGAGGTCAGCGATCATAACAGATATGAACAATAGGGACAAATAGATAACAGAAATAAATTACTAAGATACCTAGGAATAGTCCCGATGAGGAATCTCTGATGTGACTCCAAGGTACTCTCGGATACTACGGTACGCTGATCTTCAATCTGGGCACGCAAACCCAGGGTCGTCAGAAAGCGACCTAGTGAGTGGT
This sequence comes from Agave tequilana, assembly GCA_038442645.1. Classification (NCBI taxonomy): domain Eukaryota; kingdom Viridiplantae; phylum Streptophyta; class Magnoliopsida; order Asparagales; family Asparagaceae; genus Agave; species Agave tequilana. Next base: position 13,264 of record JAVJIF010027757.1, read on the forward strand.
AAAATGAAAGAGGCAATAATATATACAATAGTAATACAAGCACGATACGAATATATAATACATGAGGTTGGACCAGTGATATCATATAATAAGAATATATAAACAGTAGAAACTAGATAAACATGAAAGCAGTGCAAATATAGAAACATGTCATCTTTTATTACCATCATTACCTAGCCGGTTATCATCGGGTCATGTCTATAGTCGTGTCCAGTTTATCGAATAAATGGTGACGTGATATAAATGAACATGCGAGTGGTGACGTGCTAGACGGGTACAGGCAGATGGGCCTATGTAGTGTAATCACTATACGGTGTGGTGTATATACAGTAGTGATGTCTGCTATACAGAAAGCATAATATATACAATGCAGAACATGTGTCGTATGCCATGCAATGCAGAATATGCGTCATATGCCATCACAGACAGTATAACATCTGCCAGGTAAAGTAACAAGTATACAGGTAACATGATATCGGATAAGTAGCATGAACATTAACAAGATAGCATACAGGTACCAGACATGTCATGTGATTTATACAATAGTAGCAATCAGTACCACCTGGTATTACAATCAATCTCTTCCAGTGTCCCATACCACTGGCAGTTCATACTGGAGCCCGCACTCCAGTCGAACTCATCCGGACATGGCCTACGGGTACCATTATCCAAACGAGAGAGTGACCAAATAACAAGTGTTCCCGACGTCACTATTGTGTATACTGTTTTATTATGTAAATTAGAAATCCATGATCGAGGAGTTCTTATCGGGTAGGTGTATCCCGTGCATACCCGGGATCACGGCCTTTATCAAACCCCTGGCTGCTAAGACCAGAGCCCTCCGCTAAGAGGGGAACAATAATTGTAATACCCCGTTCCCGGAATACGTACTTAGTTGCGTATTCAGATTTTTCGATCGTAATTTTTCGATTTGTTTCCTGTATTTGTTTTGCTTTATGAATTCCTTATATGATTGTTTTGTCTTGGATTTGGATTCGTGGACTCGGAGTCAGTCCCAGTCCGAACCAGGAACCCGATTATAGTATATTATTCGATTTGGTCTTTCCGGTGATTAGATTTGACCGATTTTAGTTTTAAATATCATTTTCCATTATTATATATTTTCTATGATTTTCTAGATTTTTCTGGAATTAAAATGAATTTCTTCAAAACCGGTGTCGGCCAGTGCCGCTGACCGATTCCTGGATTTTTAATTCTCAAACAGCTAGGAATTTCTAGATGGTTCTTTAGACTTTAATTCTTAGAATCACATTTTCTACCTACATTCTTTTTCTGAGGATTTTATGATTTTATGAAAATTCCTTCGGAGTCGGTAGTTAACTGATTCCAGGATTTTTAGTTTACAATCGGAATTGAATTTCTGAATTCCGCTTTCACTTCATGTCTTAAAATCATATTTTCTTCTTTAATACATTTTCTGGGATTTTTCGGAATTTATCAAAATCCGGCCGACCCGTGTAGACCGGTATCGGCGGTTGACTTCCAGATTTTTAATTTGAAAATGAGATTTTATTTCTGAAAACCGATTTCATATTATTCATCAGGATGACGTTTTCTACCTCCGGGTATTTTTGGGGATTTTTCGGAGACAGTCGATTTTCAACCTTATTATTATATTATTATTTTTTTTAATCTTTCTTTCTTTCTTTTCCTTTCTTTTCCTTCCCTTTTCCACCAACTTCCACACACTTCCATTTTCTCCACCTCATCAACAAATATCTCCACCTCACCATCTCCCATCTTTTTTATTTTTTTTATTTATTTATTCTTTTTCCTTTTTCTTTTCTTTTTCCTTTTTCTTTTTCCCTCATCTCTCCTTCCTCTCTTGCTGGCGCCCAGCGACCGCCGCCGACCCTCTCCCTCTCTCTCTGTTGGCCTCGCCGGCGGCCAGGACCGCCGCCGGCGGCCACTGGCCGGAGAAGGGGGCCAGTTTCCCCCTCTCCCTTCTCTCTCTCTCAGATCTCCCTCTCTCCCCCTCTCTTCTCCCCTTCACTCTCCTCTCTCTCCCTCTCTGTTGAGCACGCCGGCGGCAGGATCGCCGCCGGCGGCCCCTGTCTGTGGAGGGGAGGCGCAGCCTTCCCTCTCTCCCTCTGATTGGGCACGCCGGCGGCCCGGACAGCCGCCGGCGGCCACTTCGTGTGGAGGGGAGGCGCGGCCTCCCCTCTCTCCTTCTCTGTTGGGCGCGCCGGCGGCCAGGACCGCCGCCGGCGGCCCTGTGCTGAGAGGGGGGCAGCAGCCCTGCTGCCCCATGTTCCCTCTCTCTCTCTCTCATCTCTCTCATCTCTCTCATCTCCCTCTCTCTCTCATTCTCTCTCACTGTTCCCTCTCTCTCTCTCTCATCTCTCTCTTCTCTCTCATCTCCCTCTCTCTCTCATTCTCTCTCACTGTTCCCTCTCTCTCTCTCTCTCATCTCTCTCTTCTCTCTCATCCCCTCTCTCTCTCATTCTCTCTCACTGTTCCCTCTCTCTCTCTCTCATCTCTCTCATCTCTCTCATCTCCCTCTCTCTCTCATTCTCTCTCACTGCAACCTCTCTCTCTCCAGATTTTCTCTCTCCTCTCTTTTTCTCTCTCCTTCTCTTTCTCTCTCTACTTTCTCTCTCTAAAAATTCCCACTTTCTCTCTCTAGGTTTCCTCTCTCTAAAAATCCCCATTTTCTCTCTCTAGGATATCCCTTTCTCTCTCTACATTTTCTCTCTCTAGAAATCACTATTAGTCGACTACTCATCCATTCTAGTCGACTAACTTTGCCTATCTGTTATAGTTGATTCCTTTCTTGAACATGGACCTTACCCTCTAGACTTACCTCATCTATTGGTATTACTTGACTTGTCACTTGACAAACACCATCTTCACTTCCCTTCTCTCTTTCTCTCTCCTCTTCACTCTACATATTTATATATCATATTTTATGGCGTGCCCCGGATTTCGTGGATTTCGGACCTTTCGGCTTTTCGGTGATGCAGGCGAGTGTTCTCACTCGCTACCCTCTTACTTCTTATTTCATTGATTATGCGCATGTTCTCGCTTTAGCTTTCATGTATTTTATTTCATGTGCTATGTCTTTTATTGCTTATACCATGCGTGGCCGACCCTTCGTGGTCGTTGGACTTTGGATTACTGTTATGTTTACACTTGCCCTACTACTACTTCAGACTTGTTAGTTGCATGTTTCCTTTTAACACATGTATATCACCTGACATCTAGAGTGTTATCACCTGACCACCTGACATACTACTATTTGGCTAGACCCTCTTGGTATGACCTGACTTACCCAGACTATTATCAATCTCTTGACATAACTTACCACCTGATTATTATCAATCTCTTATATGTTTGGTTGCTTATTCATTATCACCATCCTATCATGCTATCACCTTACACCCAGCATGATAACTTGACTTGTGATTATCATCTTTACGGGGACCTTGACTTATGATTTTGTGTCATGATCAGTGACTTGTTTTCCTGCTTTACATGCAGTGACCTGACTATATGTATTTGTGTACTCCTGATTCTTGATCATGTCCATTTCCTGTTTTTCCCGTAAAGTGATAATTAAACTATTGAATCTTAAAATGGACCAACTTGTATTGGGTCGGGGGAAACATGCGGATATCGATATGTGTTCGTGTTTACAGTGGCTTTAGGTTGTGCACTATATTTCCGGTCTGACCTGTGGTACTCCAGGGGACCGAGGGGAGAGCTGGCTCCCTTATTCCTGTTATTATTATAAGGGCATACATAAGTCCCTCCTGTTTAGGCCTTGCGGCTGGTTCCGTCACCATGCAACGGAACATCCTGGACCGTGGTCCCGGGCATGCACGGGACCCACTGTAAACATAGTTCGTTGATACAACCGCTGTTTCCAATAACAACCTCGACTTGCTTATATATGGATGTATGTGAGTTGGTCGTACACCGAGCCACATACCGAGATATATGGGTTAGACGAGTAATAATAAAGTGTCATAATAACCGGCTCTTTAAGTTGTAAGTAGAGGTATGTGGAATGGGACGCATACCAAAGCCTGCATCTTAAATAGCTATGAATCCGTGATGTGCCTTACCGTATTTGCTTTTCCGGACTTTATATCGGATTTCCTGTTTTATGAGTATTATGTTATAACTACCTGGTAGCTCGGATTGGTTTTATTCGGATTTCCTGTTTTATGATCATCATGCCATATCTATTCTTACCTGCTCTATCCTATCTGCCTCCTGAGTATTCCCACTTGATATATGCATTATTGTGCTCACCCTGCTTCACCACTTGGTTTTGCTTCTACACTCGCCTGGGGAGTATCATTTGACTCCCCTGGATCCTCACGTCCAGGTCATGGAGCTAGGAGCGTGTGATCGGAGTAGCGCAGTTGTAGCGTGGATCCCCAGCAGGCCTTTCAGAGTTCCATCCTTCCAGACCCCCTCTGTGCCTCTCGAGTTTTTCCCTAGCAAACTCGTGAGTGCCCTTTTTCTATTTATGCTTGTACTTTCCTTGTATACGTGTATGTGAGCTTCCTTTATACTGTTCATATATATTGTATATCTCTTGTATTCCCGCATTTGCGCATCAGTGATATAATATTATTGTAATATTGTAATCACATCTGGTGATAATTCTGTAATTGGCTATATGTGTTGGAATGTATAATGCACCATTTGCTTCCGTACTCTGATTCTTGTCTGTACTGATGCTTAGCGTATATACGGGAGGGTAGTTCTGACCTACGTATATACGTTGCAGTGACGTCCCCGTATCCGCGGGATCGGGGCGTTACAGGTTGGTATCAGAGCTTAGGCTCTAACTTCCTCAGTACGTCCAGACGGCAAATCAATGGTAAAGAGATTTGCAACTGGAATACATGAGTCTTGGTTATACATTCCAACTGCAAGTGCAGAGTTATCTATTTCTTGACTATCTTTCCTTTGATTTCAAATCCCTCCTTGACTATCTTTTCCTTGGATTCCTGATCTCTCCTATCCTTTCCCCGTTTTGGTTTTATGTTTTGGTTTTATGAAGCCTTATACTATCTTAAGATATGACTAGACTAGAGAGGTAGTGGCTGGTTCAGAATGAAGCTCTTATGTGATCTCTTCGGCCAACTTGATGAAGCTTGGTATTCTCCAGATCGATCTTGATCTGGCTATCTTTCAGAGGACAGCAGTCGGATTCTTAATTATCGGTCTTCTTTATTATTATGCTCAGGACTATCAGGGTTTTCTTTATCTTCGGTATTCTGGCTCATTTATTACACAGCCACGACATCATCAGTATATTTATTACACAGCCACGACATCATCAGTATTATATACGGCCGGCAGTGCAGAGTATGATTATTATTCAGTTGACTTGAGAGCCCTACCTATAGTATTTCATATCTTAATCGGTATAAATTCCACCCTTGTCCCCTTTGTATTCAATTTGCCCCTTAACGAAATTGCGAGGACGCAATTTTTGTAAGGTGGGTGGATTGTAATACCCCGTTCCCGGAATACGTACTTAGTTGCGTATTCAGATTTTTCGATCGTAATTTTTCGATTTGTTTCCTGTATTTGTTTTTGCTTTATGAATTCCTTATATGATTGTTTTGTCTTGGATTTGGATTCGTGGACTCGGAGTCAGTCCCAGTCCGAACCAGGAACCCGATTATAGTATATTATTCGATTTGGTCTTTCCGGTGATTAGATTTGACCGATTTTAGTTTTAAATATCATTTTCCATTATTATATATTTTCTATGATTTTCTAGATTTTTCTGGAATTAAAATGAATTTCTTCAAAACCGGTGTCGGCCAGTGCCGCTGACCGATTCCTGGATTTTTAATTCTCAAACAGCTAGGAATTTCTAGATGGTTCTTTAGACTTTAATTCTTAGAATCACATTTTCTACCTACATTCTTTTTCTGAGGATTTTATGATTTTATGAAAATTCCTTCGGAGTCGGTAGTTAACTGATTCCAGGATTTTTAGTTTACAATCGGAATTGAATTTCTGAATTCCGCTTTCACTTCATGTCTTAAAATCATATTTTCTTCTTTAATACATTTTCTGGGATTTTTCGGAATTTATCAAAATCCGGCCGACCCGGTGTAGACCGGTATCGGCGGTTGACTTCCGGATTTTTAATTTGAAAATGAGATTTTATTTCTGAAAACCGATTTCATATTATTCATCAGGATGACGTTTTCTACCTCCGGGTATTTTTGGGGATTTTTCGGAGACAGTCGATTTTTCAACCTTATTATTGTATTATTATTTTTTTAATCTTTCTTTCTTTCTTTTCCTTTCTTTTCCTTCCCTTTTTTCCACCAACTTCCACACACTTCCATTTTCTCCACCTCATCAACAAATATCTCCACCTCACCATCTCCCATCTTTTTTTATTTTTTTTTATTTATTTATTCTTTTTCCTTTTTCTTTTCTTTTTCCTTTTTTCTTTTTCCCTCATCTCTCCTTCCTCTCTTGCTGGCGCCCAGCGACCGCCGCCGACCCTCTCCCTCTCTCTCTGTTGGCCTCCGCCGGCGGCCACTGGCCGGAGAAGGGGGCCAGTTTCCCCCTCTCCCTTCTCTCTCTCTCAGATCTCCCTCTCTCCCCTCTCTTCTCCCCTTCACTCTCCTCTCTCTCCCTCTCTGTTGAGCACGCCGGCGGCCAGGATCGCCGCCGGCGGCCCCTGTCTGTGGAGGGGAGGCGCAGCCTCCCCTCTCTCCCTCTGATTGGGCACGCCGGCGGCCCGGACAGCCGCCGGCGGCCACTTCGTGTGGAGGGGAGGTGCGGCCTCCCCTCTCTCCTTCTCTGTTGGGCGCGCCGGCGGCCAGGACCGCCGCCGGCGGCCCCTGTGCTGAGAGGGGGGCAGCAGCCCTGCTGCCCCCTGTTCCCTCTCTCTCTCTCATCTCTCTCTTCTCTCTCATCTCCCTCTCTCTCTCTCATTCTCTCTCACTGTTCCCTCTTTCTCTCTCATCTCTCTCTTCTCTCTCATCTCCCTCTCTCTCTCATTCTCTCTCACTGTTCCCTCTCTCTCTCTCATCTCTCTCTTCTCTCTCATCTCCCTCTCTCTCTCATTCTCTCTCACTGTTCCCTCTCTCTCTCTCTCATCTCTCTCTTCTCTCTCATCTCCCTCTCTCTCTCATTCTCTCTCACTGCAACCTCTCTCTCTCCAGATTTTCTCTCTCCTCTCTTTTTCTCTCTCCTTCTCTTTCTCTCTCTACTTTCTCTCTCTAAAAATTCCCACTTTCTCTCTCTAGGTTTTCTCTCTCTAAAAATCCCCATTTTCTCTCTCTAGGATATCCCTTTCTCTCTCTACATTTTCTCTCTCTAGAAATCACTATTAGTCGACTACTCATCCATTCTAGTCGACTAACTTTGCCTATCTGTTATAGTTGATTCCTTTCTTGAACATGGACCTTACCCTCTAGACTTACCTCATCTATTGGTATTACTTGACTTGTCACTTGACAAACACCATCTTCACTTCCCTTCTCTCTTTCTCTCTCCTCTTCACTCTACATATTTATATATCATATTTTATGGCGTGCCCCGGATTTCGTGGATTTCGGACCTTTCGGCTTTTCGGTGATGCAGGCGAGTGTTCTCACTCGCTACCCTCTTACTTCTTATTTCATTGATTATGCGCATGTTCTCGCTTTAGCTTTCATGTATTTTATTTCATGTGCTATGTCTTTTATTGCTTATACCATGCGTGGCCGACCCTTCGTGGTCGTTGGACTTTGGATTACTGTTATGTTTACACTTGCCCTACTACTACTTCAGACTTGTTAGTTGCATGTTTCCTTTTAACACATGTATATCACCTGACATCTAGAGTGTTATCACCTGACCACCTGACATACTACTATTTGGCTAGACCCTCTTGGTATGACCTGACTTACCCAGACTATTATCAATCTCTTGACATAACTTACCACCTGATTATTATCAATCTCTTATATGTTTGGTTGCTTATTCATTATCACCATCCTATCATGCTATCACCTTACACCCAGCATGATAACTTGACTTGTGATTATCATCTTTACGGGGACCTTGACTTATGATTTTGTGTCATGATCAGTGACTTGTTTTCCTGCTTTACATGCAGTGACCTGACTATATGTATTTGTGTACTCCTGATTCTTGATCATGTCCATTTCCTGTTTTTCCCGTAAAGTGATAATTAAACTATTGAATCTTAAAATGGACCAACTTGTATTGGGTCGGGGGAAACATGCGGATATCGATATGTGTTCGTGTTTACAGTGGCTTTAGGTTGTGCACTATATTTCCGGTCTGACCTGTGGTACTCCAGGGGACCGAGGGGAGAGCTGGCTCCCTTATTCCTGTTATTATTATAAGGGCATACATAAGTCCCTCCTGTTTAGGCCTTGCGGCTGGTTCCGTCACCATGCAACGGAACATCCTGGACCGTGGTCCCGGGCATGCACGGGACCCACTGTAAACATAGTTCGTTGATACAACCGCTGTTTCCAATAACAACCTCGACTTGCTTATATATGGATGTATGTGAGTTGGTCGTACACCGAGCCACATACCGAGATATATGGGTTAGACGAGTAATAATAAAGTGTCATAATAACCGGCTCTTTAAGTTGTAAGTAGAGGTATGTGGAATGGGACGCATACCAAAGCCTGCATCTTAAATAGCTATGAATCCGTGATGTGCCTTACCGTATTTGCTTTTCCCGGACTTTATATCGGATTTCCTGTTTTATGAGTATTATGTTATAACTACCTGGTAGCTCGGATTGGTTTTATTCGGATTTCCTGTTTTATGATCATCATGCCATATCTATTCTTACCTGCTCTATCCTATCTGCCTCCTGAGTATTCCCACTTGATATATGCATTATTGTGCTCACCCTGCTTCACCACTTGGTTTTGCTTCTACACTCGCCTGGGGAGTATCATTTGACTCCCCTGGATCCTCACGTCCAGGTCATGGAGCTAGGAGCGTGTGATCGGAGTAGCGCAGTGGTAGCGTGGATCCCCAGCAGGCCTTTCAGAGTTCCATCCTTCCAGACCCCCTCTGTGCCTCTCGAGTTTTTCCCTAGCAAACTCGTGAGTGCCCTTTTTCTATTTATGCTTGTACTTTCCTTGTATACGTGTATGTGAGCTTCCTTTATACTGTTCATATATATTGTATATCTCTTGTATTCCCGCATTTGCGCATCAGTGATATAATATTATTGTAATATTGTAATCACATCTGGTGATAATTCTGTAATTGGCTATATGTGTTGGAATGTATAATGCACCATTTGCTTCCGTACTCTGATTCTTGTCTGTACTGATGCTTAGCGTATATACGGGAGGGTAGTTCTGACCTACGTATATACGTTGCAGTGACGTCCCCGTATCCGCGGGATCGGGGCGTTACAGGTTGGTATCAGAGCTTAGGCTCTAACTTCCTCAGTACGTCCAGACGGCAAATCAATGGTAAAGAGATTTGCAACTGGAATACATGAGTCTTGGTTATACATTCCAACTGCAAGTGCAGAGTTATCTATTTCTTGACTATCTTTCCTTTGATTTCAAATCCCTCCTTGACTATCTTTTCCTTGGATTCCTGATCTCTCCTATCCTTTCCCCGTTTTGGTTTTATGTTTTGGTTTTATGAAGCCTTATACTATCTTAAGATATGACTAGACTAGAGAGGTAGTGGCTGGTTCAGAATGAAGCTCTTATGTGATCTCTTCGGCCAACTTGATGAAGCTTGGTATTCTCCAGATCGATCTTGATCTGGCTATCTTTCAGAGGACAGCAGTCGGATTCTTAATTATCGGTCTTCTTTATTATTATGCTCAGGACTATCAGGGTTTTCTTTATCTTCGGTATTCTGGCTCATTTATTACACAGCCACGACATCATCAGTATATTTATTACACAGCCACGACATCATCAGTATTATATACGGCCGGCAGTGCAGAGTATGATTATTATTCAGTTGACTTGAGAGCCCTACCTATAGTATTTCATATCTTAATCGGTATAAATTCCACCCTTGTCCCCTTTGTATTCAATTTGCCCCTTAACGAAATTGCGAGGACGCAATTTTGTAAGGTGGGTGGATTGTAATACCCGTTCCCGGAATACGTACTTAGTTGCGTATTCAGATTTTTCGATCGTAATTTTTCGATTTGTTTCCTGTATTTGTTTTGCTTTATGAATTCCTTATATGATTGTTTTGTCTTGGATTTGGATTCGTGGACTCGGAGTCAGTCCCAGTCCGAACCAGGAACCCGATTATAGTATATTATTCGATTTGGTCTTTCCGGTGATTAGATTTGACCGATTTTAGTTTTAAATATCATTTTCCATTATTATATATTTTCTATGATTTTCTAGATTTTTCTGGAATTAAAATGAATTTCTTCAAAACCGGTGTCGGCCAGTGCCGCTGACCGATTCCTGGATTTTTAATTCTCAAACAGCTAGGAATTTCTAGATGGTTCTTTAGACTTTAATTCTTAGAATCACATTTTCTACCTACATTCTTTTTCTGAGGATTTTATGATTTTATGAAAATTCCTTCGGAGTCGGTAGTTAACTGATTCCAGGATTTTTAGTTTACAATCGGAATTGAATTTCTGAATTCCGCTTTCACTTCATGTCTTAAAATCATATTTTCTTTTTAATACATTTTCTGGGATTTTTCGGAATTTATCAAAATCCGGCCGACCCGGTGTAGACCGGTATCGGCGGTTGACTTCCGGATTTTTAATTTGAAAATGAGATTTTATTTCTGAAAACCGATTTCATATTATTCATCAGGATGACGTTTTCTACCTCCGGGTATTTTTGGGGATTTTTCGGAGACAGTCGATTTTTCAACCTTATTATTATATTATTATTTTTTTAATCTTTCTTTCTTTCTTTTCCTTTCTTTTCCTTCCCTTTTTTCCACCAACTTCCACACACTTCCATTTTCTCCACCTCATCAACAAATATCTCCACCTCACCATCTCCCATCTTTTTTTTATTTTTTTTTATTTATTCTTCTTTTTCCTTTTTCTTTTCTTTTTCCTTTTTTCTTTTTCCCTCATCTCTCCTTCCTCTCTTGCTGGCGCCCAGCGACCGCCGCCGACCCTCTCCCTCTCTCTCTGTTGGCCTCGCCGGCGGCCAGGACCGCCGCCGGCGGCCACTGGCCGGAGAAGGGGCCAGTTTCCCCCTCTCCCTTCTCTCTCTCTCAGATCTCCCTCTCTCCCCCTCTCTTCTCCCCTTCACTCTCCTCTCTCTCCCTCTCTGTTGAGCACGCCGGCGGCCAGGATCGCCGCCGGCGGCCCCTGTCTGTGGAGGGGAGGCGCAGCCTCCCCTCTCTCCCTCTGATTGGGCACGCCGGCGGCCCGGACAGCCGCCGGCGGCCACTTCGTGTGGAGGGGAGGTGCGGCCTCCCCTCTCTCCTTCTCTGTTGGGCGCGCCGGCGGCCAGGACCGCCGCCGGCGGCCCCTGTGCTGAGAGGGGGGCAGCAGCCCTGCTGCCCCCTGTTCCCTCTCTCTCTCTCATCTCTCTCTTCTCTCTCATCTCCCTCTCTCTCTCATTCTCTCTCACTGTTCCCTCTTTCTCTCTCATCTCTCTCTTCTCTCTCATCTCCCTCTCTCTCTCATTCTCTCTCACTGTTCCCTCTCTCTCTCTCTCATCTCTCTCTTCTCTCTCATCTCCCTCTCTCTCTCATTCTCTCTCACTGTTCCCTCTCTCTCTCTCATCTCTCTCTTCTCTCTCATCTCCCTCTCTCTCTCATTCTCTCTCACTGCAACCTCTCTCTCTCCAGATTTTCTCTCTCCTCTCTTTTTCTCTCTCCTTCTCTTTCTCTCTCTACTTTCTCTCTCTAAAAATCCCACTTTCTCTCTCTAGGTTTTCTCTCTCTAAAAATCCCCATTTTCTCTCTCTAGGATATCCCTTTCTCTCTCTACATTTTCTCTCTCTAGAAATCACTATTAGTCGACTACTCATCCATTCTAGTCGACTAACTTTGCCTATCTGTTATAGTTGATTCCTTTCTTGAACATGGACCTTACCCTCTAGACTTACCTCATCTATTGGTATTACTTGACTTGTCACTTGACAAACACCATCTTCACTTCCCTTCTCTCTTTCTCTCTCCTCTTCACTCTACATATTTATATATCATATTTTATGGCGTGCCCCGGATTTCGTGGATTTCGGACCTTTCGGCTTTTCGGTGATGCAGGCGAGTGTTCTCACTCGCTACCCTCTTACTTCTTATTTCATTGATTATGCGCATGTTCTCGCTTTAGCTTTCATGTATTTTATTTCATGTGCTATGTCTTTTATTGCTTATACCATGCGTGGCCGACCCTTCGTGGTCGTTGGACTTTGGATTACTGTTATGTTTACACTTGCCCTACTACTACTTCAGACTTGTTAGTTGCATGTTTCCTTTTAACACATGTATATCACCTGACATCTAGAGTGTTATCACCTGACCACCTGACATACTACTATTTGGCTAGACCCTCTTGGTATGACCTGACTTACCCAGACTATTATCAATCTCTTGACATAACTTACCACCTGATTATTATCAATCTCTTATATGTTTGGTTGCTTATTCATTATCACCATCCTATCATGCTATCACCTTACACCCAGCATGATAACTTGACTTGTGATTATCATCTTTACGGGGACCTTGACTTATGATTTTGTGTCATGATCAGTGACTTGTTTTCCTGCTTTACATGCAGTGACCTGACTATATGTATTTGTGTACTCCTGATTCTTGATCATGTCCATTTCCTGTTTTTCCCGTAAAGTGATAATTAAACTATTGAATCTTAAAATGGACCAACTTGTATTGGGTCGGGGGAAACATGCGGATATCGATATGTGTTCGTGTTTACAGTGGCTTTAGGTTGTGCACTATATTTCCGGTCTGACCTGTGGTACTCCAGGGGACCGAGGGGAGAGCTGGCTCCCTTATTCCTGTTATTATTATAAGGGCATACATAAGTCCCTCCTGTTTAGGCCTTGCGGCTGGTTCCGTCACCATGCAACGGAACATCCTGGACCGTGGTCCCGGGCATGCACGGGACCCACTGTAAACATAGTTCGTTGATACAACCGCTGTTTCCAATAACAACCTCGACTTGCTTATATATGGATGTATGTGAGTTGGTCGTACACCGAGCCACATACCGAGATATATGGGTTAGACGAGTAATAATAAAGTGTCATAATAACCGGCTCTTTAAGTTGTAAGTAGAGGTATGTGGAATGGGACGCATACCAAAGCCTGCATCTTAAAAGCTATGAATCCGTGATGTGCCTTACCGTATTTGCTTTTCCCGGACTTTATATCGGATTTCCTGTTTTATGAGTATTATGTTATAACTACCTGGTAGCTCGGATTGGTTTTATTCGGATTTCCTGTTTTATGATCATCATGCCATATCTATTCTTACCTGCTCTATCCTATCTGCCTCCTGAGTATTCCCACTTGATATATGCATTATTGTGCTCACCCTGCTTCACCACTTGGTTTTGCTTCTACACTCGCCTGGGGAGTATCATTTGACTCCCCTGGATCCTCACGTCCAGGTCATGGAGCTAGGAGCGTGTGATCGGAGTAGCGCAGTGGTAGCGTGGATCCCCAGCAGGCCTTTCAGAGTTCCATCCTTCCAGACCCCCTCTGTGCCTCTCGAGTTTTTCCCTAGCAAACTCGTGAGTGCCCTTTTTCTATTTATGCTTGTACTTTCCTTGTATACGTGTATGTGAGCTTCCTTTTATACTGTTCATATATATTGTATATCTCTTGTATTCCCGCATTTGCGCATCAGTGATATAATATTATTGTAATATTGTAATCACATCTGGTGATAATTCTGTAATTGGCTATATGTGTTGGAATGTATAATGCACCATTTGCTTCCGTACTCTGATTCTTGTCTGTACTGATGCTTAGCGTATATACGGGAGGGTAGTTCTGACCTACGTATATACGTTGCAGTGACGTCCCCGTATCCGCGGGATCGGGGCGTTACAATAATCAAGTAACAATCGCTCATGGAGCAATTGGTAGGTAGCACTACCATCCCCTGCAGTGGGAGAACAATATGGATCCAGTACATCACCCGATAAGATCTAATCAACCGTCAAGTCTCCCCCATAACCCAGTTATCATTATGATCTGATATGTCAAGTATCCAATGTAACAAGAACAAATAACAGTACATGATACGGGTAACATGATAACTGGACCAGAGCTCTGTTGATCGCATAGAACAATATAACGGGAACAATATAACGGGAAACGGGAACAATATAACGGGAACAATAGATGTGGGATTCCACATATCGCATATCAACAGCTCTCATGTCCAGTATCGGGTATATCCATATCAGTAACAGGAAACAATCATGAATACGGGAACATGGAACAATAATACATGTAATATACACGGTAATCCATATGACAGGAAGATAGAAACAATACATGCATGTACACCCATGCGGTGAGCATATGTAACAGTGATATGTGAACATGAGATCACCGTGTGTCGAGCAGCTATGTAACGATGAGAACAATCATATGAAATGGGGTACATCATGCAGTGGAATATTCGTGTATCAGTGGATTATCTATGTGGAGCAAGAATCCGTATAACATATCTGTGTATCACTAGTACATGTACGCACAATGGTCAGTGTATCATATACTACCATGTCCATTGACTTACGCTACCCCTGTAGTGATGATACCGGTGCGTGAAATAAAGGTGTCTAGTATGCATGTCTAGTAACAGTGTAGTGTCACCGAGTATCGTGAATCAGTATACATGTCACTATAGTTCTCTAACTGTGATCCAATACATGACATAATAGTGTTCATGAAGATGTTAACACAGTGGCCTGTATGTCCGTAGCTATGCAGGTATGATGACCGTGTCTGAGTAGTCTATGTCAGTATTTCTTGTTACTACAATTGTCTCCCTATATTATGTTACATCAGGACATACCTAACCATATTACAGGAATCACCTATTACATTGGGTGTCCAACAAGTACCAGTTAATAATTAATTATTACCGGCTTTTATCCATAATCATGATATATCAATTAATGTCACTAAACATGATAAAATATAATTTATAAAAGAAAAACACTCACAAACTGGCTATAGGACTGTAGCCTCTCGTTCCTACGATCGCAACGGATCCAGAAACGTCCAAATCGGAGTCCGGATGCTCCTGATATCGCCTGAATATTAAATCAGAACAAATAGGGTTAAATATGTAATAAATATATTTAAATGTAAATACTAAAAAGGAGCAGGGGGTTTTCTGTAAGTGTACCTGTATTGGATTTTGAATGCGGGGTTAACGAGCCGGGTTTGGATCCGATAACCCGAACCCATAACTTAACTTGGTTGGTACGGGCTAAAGGGTTATTGGGTTTCAATGTAACCCACCAATATGGGTTATGGGTTTACTCTTGTACCCAATTAGGGTTAGGCTCTCCAACCTAGCTAGCCTTTGCAAAAAACCAACTTCATTGATCATTGCTAAAGGCCACCACTTGCCATTTCTAAAGCCTTTTAGATTCATAATGATCTTCTATAATTATACATTTGCTATAGAAACAACACAACACAAAGGGGTTTGGCTTAGGAATCCAGTGGAGGACTTCATTGGATTGTACATCGTTATCATCATATCCAAGTTGCAAATAGGAGGCAGAAGCTGAAGGTCAACCAGAGATTGTTGAGATCTTGTCTTGGTAAGAATTTAACAAATTGTACCAAATTAATTGGTGGTCTTTAGTTTTGATGGATGCCCCCTGGCCTGTCTGAGTTCATTCATTGCAGGTAATTCTTCACTCTAGCCATGTGTGAGCCCCTCTTTCTACGTATACGGCCTGTTTGGTTAAGGGTGGAAGTGAGGAAGTGGTAATAGTTCCCTTTGGAACTTTAGAATTGGTTAGTAAATTTTTTGGTGTTTGGATGTTGTTGGGAAGTGTGGATTGAAAAATGTTATGTTTTTTTCGATGTTTGGATAATAATATGGAAGTGGAAGTAGAAAAGTTGACCACAAAGTTGATCGCAAAATAATATTAAAATAAAAATTAATTAAGAAAAATAAAAAATGGACTGTAATAAGAATGCAAGTAAGATTTACATGATCAAAAAATTAACTATTTTGTGCTACAACTTGTTACAAATGAGATTTACATGACCACAAAATTAACTGTAGCACTCTGAAAGTGAGGAAATGGTTGTGTAAAAGAAAAAGAGAAAAAAGAAAAAGGGTTTTCTTGTTTTCCTTTTCTGGTGTTTGGATAGACAGGAAAGTAAGCAATTATACTTTCATATTTCCTTACTTCCACCCAGTTCCTTGCAACCAAACAAGCCCGACATTCTTCTTCTGCTTTCTGGTATTTTGAATTTAGCTTCAAACTACCAACTTAGTGAGTAGTAACATGCAATTAGAATTATAAGAGATCAGGTTTTCTTTTCTTTTTTCTTTTATTTTTTTTTCCTTCTAAATATAGATCAATAATTTAACAAACACTCATATCATGAACCAAGAAGGCAATAACAACTATTCTATTTGGACCTTTCTTTAAAAAAAAATCTCATCGATTTGGACATAATTGATTCAGGTAGATTCTTAGTAGTAAGTCAGCTTTGGATTCAGATAACCAAGATTTGGGCCACTGAAACTCAAATGGGCAAGGTTTAAATGATGGCTAATTTGATTTATGAATAATAATAATAATTGTATAATAATAATAATAATTGATTTCTAATTTAATATTATACAAAAAATAGACCATTTTTGTGAAATAAGCATATAAATATCTAAGACCAGTAATACAAACATTAAATGCGATTAAAACTTTGAACTACACAAATCTCACATTATTCAACGTTTTGCTTAAAGAAAATCCTATCAGACAGATTGCATGTGGAACAAATTCGATGCAATAGACAAACAGTTTATGAGTTTGCATTTTTTTCTACGTCAGGTGGACAAATTTGATACTACAACTGGAAAATTTTAAGCTTGCATATTTTTTAGCACTAGGTGGACAAATTCGATGCTATAGGTGGACAGTTTTTGAGTTTATACCTTTTTCACTCCATAATGGCCACATTAACAATAAATTTTCTCGGTAAAACGATATGAAAAAATTACCCAAATGATGAATCTGTGCACTCAACAAAAAAACAACCGACATTTGTACTTCAGACCATTAAATGCAGGACTCCTGCAATGAAAGGTCTCTACTAAAATTCTCTTTATCAGTACGTATCTGTTAAGCTAATCTGAGGTGGATAAATAATAGAGAACGGTAGATAAACTAGAAGTCGTCAATGAGCAGCACATGACGAGCATTAAATATACATCACACGTACTGCGTTAGTCAACTCAGAGCAGGCTCGGCGTTACAAATATACAATGGAGCCGTGTTGTTTTTTTATCGGAAAATATTTCCAAAAGTCAACTCAGATAAACATACATGAAAGTTGGTGAAAAAGGTTCTTGGACAGTTTGAAATAACAGAAGATTTTTGGGACAGAGATCTTTTTTTCAAGAGGCTAAAGACAATTTTCCTAAATTTTAATCATGAGCCGAGAGACAGATTTGTTAACTTCCTTTTATACGGGAGATAAATTAACTTGAGTAAATCCATTTATAAAGACTGATGAACTCATTTGTGTCATTCAGTTGTTTAGCGATTAAAGAAGGATTAAACTCCCAACACTTTATCGAACGACGCCACCTATAGGGAGAAAATATGTGGCAGACTTTCAAAGAAAACTAATCCATCTAGGATCTGTTTGGTTGTCGTAGTTGGTTGTAATTCGTAAGTTATAATTAGTAATTTTTTTTACAGTTACAAATGAGTTACATGCATGTAATTTTACGGTATTTATTTAGTTTATAATATAAAGTTGTAAGTTAGAGAGTGTATTATATTTTACGGTGTTTAGTTGCCGTAATGTGTAAGTTAAAAATAAAAAAATTAATCACAAAATTAACTATTTGAGGATTAAAAAATTTAAATATTACAAATAAATATTAAAAATATTAAATATTAAAAAAATAATATTAATATAAAAAAATAATACAAATTTACATAATTATAAATTAACTGTAAGTAATTTGTAAGTGAGTGATAATTAAGTTGTGTAAGTTTTTTATAAATTATGATCCGAATAAATACTGTACTATAAGTTATTTATAAATTACATTCTTTTATAATTTTTTAGGCGAAACAAACACTCCTAAGATGAGTTCTCTGTTATTGAACGGAAGTTTATTATGCAACGTCTAGAGTTTGGGACGTGCAGGACTCCTAGTCAACAGTTCATCTCTTCTTGTGATTTTAATAAATAAAAAAAATTTACTCTCTCTGCTTCTTGGTTTCAGGCCATTCACATGGCAAATCATTCTCGTGTTGTTTGACCTTTTCTGGAGCCTAGGGAATCCTATGCTGGTCAAAATAAGCTCATGATCTGACCGTTGGGGCCCACTGCATGTAGGCACTCGCGCCCTTCTGCTACTCACGAGAGCTTCTTATTAAAGATACTGAGATATATATATACCCCGCAGATTTCTAGGTGCACTCCTCTGTTCTCTGACAATGCCCAACATGAGGGATTTGATGTTAATTTACATAACAATTCAATAAATTCACAATCTGGGCCTGCTTATTTACTCTTTTTCCCTTTTCTCTTTTTTTTAGACCTTATTTTTTAGGTTTTGAACCTACCACCCACAGGCCCCCTTTCATTAACAAAATCTACATTTTTGTTTTTTGAGATCTTGTAATGAAAGAGGAATCTGAACTCTTAACTGCTTGTCCGCTACAAAAATATTTTATCACTATGTTACATTGGCTCTTATAGAAAACTATTAAGTTCATCAAATTGCTTATGTTAGCTTAACAATAAATGATAAGTAAATTGATAAAAATAAATATTGCATAACCAACATCTATGCAAATTTCTTGTAATCCAACCTGGAATAGATATTTTAAGCATATAAATGTCTCGAATATAATAAAAATGTATCAATAAAATTCATTTATGTATGTGAATATGAGAATGGCTTCTTTGAGCCTAAGAACTTATAAGAATACTTTCTATAAAATATTTTTTTTCTAGAATTTTACTAGAACAATTGCAATATTCTAACCAACCAGTCAAATCTTTTGCAGCTGGATTTTTATACTTTTACTTGTGGGACATTAAAGCACTTGTTCACATGGTAAGTATTCTTAATAGGATTTTAGGTCCCTTCTACATAACATCTGAAGTAGAGGAAGCAATATAATGCAAGTGTTATTAAACTACAATGGTGACTAAACAGACCTGGTTTCAATAGTAACAATATGATATTAAATTATAAACAGTCTCAAATTCAAAATTAAGCCCGATGTGTTTTTTCATGCGAAAAAAGGAACATAGCAGTAAAGTCTCGAGAATCTGAGTTCACATCCATAACTTAATTGTTTGTAAAGGAAGATAAAGGAGGGAAAATGTCAAAATAAAAGCCAACATATTTTTCATCACCGATACTCAAAATATTGTTCTTTTTTCCCTTTTTGATAGATAGGTACTTTTTCTAACTCAATGAATTAAAAAACAATATTCTCTGTTTGGACAAACCAGATCTCAAAACTGCATCACAAGAACATTCTCAGAGTACTCAACCACAAAAGCATTTTCCTTTTAACATCAAAGGAGACGGGGAGAAAATATTTGTACAAAAGTGTTATCTTATAACATTAAATTATTATAATCAATTCATTCATGCCCTTTTGACTTCACGAATAAAAGTTGAAAACCTAAGTTTCTAAAGGAATACAGAGAATAAAATTTTAATTTCCGAATTTTCATATAGAATCTCAGGCAAAAGTCTCATTTATTTTTATTGCAAAAAGCGTGTATTTATAACATCCTTTTGTTTGTTCTCAAGCGGAATATAAAAATAGTTGGGGTCCGCGAGGAAAACCGCTTTTTGGCGGGTAAGACTAAACTGAATCCCACTCTTCTCCGCTAACAAACGAATCCACCTGCTAAAAAAACACAAGAATCAGCGCGCTCCCCCATGCTCCCTTCACGCCACTCCCTGGAAGAGAGCAGCTGCGGGTACCACTTTTTTTAGGGTTTGGGTTTCTTTCGTTCTGTAGAAATCCTAGGGTTTTTCTTCTTCTTGCTCTCCATCTTCTTCCTCATTGTTGCGGGGAATGTTGGCTGGGGCCCGCCTCCATTGAATACATCGAACTGAAACTTAGAGAGCTCTTGATTTGAAGCGGTTGAGTTGTTGCCCCCTTTTAATGCCCCCCTACCGAAATCCCATCCATCGCCATCACCAAATCTTTTGGATTTCTCCTCAAAATCCCACATTTTGTAGCGTGTTTAGTCTCAGATCTCAGAAAAAGTCTCTTCTTTTGAACGGGGTTTGAGGTTTACTGGAAAAGTCACGGTCTTTAGTTGCTTAAAGATCGAATCTTTGGGGGGAAAAGCTCTCATATTTCTTTTTTAATCGGTTTTTAAACAAAGTTTCGCTCTTTCTGTTTGTTTGTTTTTTTTAATCAGCTTCTCTGAAGCGAATGTTGGAGCTTTTAAAGATTAGACTTGTAAGATTAAGTTGCCATTTAGGATTTCCTTGAAAAGCTCTCACCTTTATCAACACTTCGTTGAAAATGTCTGCATTGTGCTAGGTGTTTTATTGAAGGGAAGGAGAAGCTCTCTTTGTATGGTAAGATCTTTACCAGCATTTTGGGTTTGATTTAAAAGCTCTCCTTTTTCTCTCTATAATTTTCTCTTTTTCTCGAACAATTTAGAAATGAAAATCTTCAAATCTGTTTGCTTTCTCTTCTTCTGTCTAATTCCGACCTCATCTCAGCTCCCTTCTTCTGATATTTCAGCCCTTCTCGCCTTTAAGAAGGGCATAACCCATGACCCAACTGGCTATATTTCCGACTCTTGGAATGAAGGGTCCATTGTTTTCAATGGCTGCCCTTCGTCTTGGAATGGCATTGTCTGCAATGGTGGCAATGTTGCTGCCATCATTCTCGATAACCATGGAATCAGTGGTACAGCTGATCTCTCAGTGTTTTCTAACCTTTCTATGCTCTTTAAGCTCTCAATGCACAACAACAATCTCACTGGAAAGCTGCCCGATAATTTTGAAGGGTTTCAGAGCTTGAAGTCTCTTGATATTTCCAATAACCTGTTCTTTGGAAAGATCCCAGATGGTATTGGGGATTTTCGGAGCTTCAGAATCTGTCACTCTCAGGGAATAATTTCTCCGGTTCCATACCTGATTCTATTGGCAGGCTTGATTCTATTCAGTCTCTTGATTTAAGTAGGAACTCTTTGTCAGGGCCCTTGCCTTTGGCATGAAGAGTTTGAAGAGCTTGGTCTCTTTGAATTTGTCTTTCAATGCATTCTCAAAGGACATCCCAGCCGGGCTTGACGATGTTGTGAGCCTTGAGTTCCTTGATCTAAGTTGGAATCAATTGGATGGAGTATTAATTGGAGTTTTCTGATGAACTCGAAGGCTGTTCATGTTGATTTGAGTGGGAATTTGCTCAAGTCTTCGAACCCAAAGGAGTTGAAGTTTTTGGCTGAAGTACCGGAGACCCTTAAGTATTTGAATCTCAGCAACAACCAGTTGACTGGCTCACTGATTGATGGAGGAGAAATTTCTACTTTCGGGAGTTTGAAGGTGTTGGATTTGAGCTATAATCAGCTGTCAGGGCCGCTGCCAGGTTTTGATTATGTGTATGATCTTGAAGTTTTGAGGCTTGGGAACAACGGGTTCGATGGATTTTTGCCAAATGGGCTTCTGAAAGGAGATTCTCTGGTATTAAGTGAATTGGATTTGAGTGGAAACAATCTCTCAGGTATGTGAGCTATGAGCAAAAGATAGATTCCAACTTCAATTATAGAGATTTCTTACATCCATCATGTGCTTTCTTACGTCATGTAGTGATAAAATTTTAGTAAGGATCATGAACTAGCCTTTGGTTGCTCTATGTAGTCAGAAAACTGATAATCATGTAGTAGTAAAATTTTAACAAGGATTTGATTTGACAAATAATTTGTTTGTGTAAAAATGCATTTACCGCTATAGTCAATCTTGCTGCTTTCAATGGACTGTGGACCGCTATGAAACTAGTATCAATGTACTCAACTGAATAGATCTGGTAATTTCAAACTTAACCGCAGAATAGATTTATTATCTCTTCCTGTACATAAATTTTCTAGCGCAACATCTCTCTTTTATTTTCTCAAATATATTTCGTGAACAGTTTTGTAACTTCTCAAAAGCTGAAGAAGTTGATTCTTCATTTTGGCTTTGCCAATAGTAATAAAACATGGTTGCTTGTCGGGGAATTGGCGTGGACATGTGCAATCTGGTAGAGATAATTTCATATAATCTTGGTAACAAGAAAGATTACATGATGATATTTGTATCTACCATATATATGAAAGTAAGCAAAGGAAGTATCATTTGGAATAGGCAATGATTAGAAAAAGCAAGGATGTAACTAGAGATATGAAATCTCAAGAGGTATTAAAATCTTGATGGTGGTAAGTGAAGATGTAAGGTCCATTTCCTCTCTTTTACTTCAGCTGCAGAAATTTGTGGTACGTCTTTGAGACAGTAGGTTGCAGCCGAGTCCGAAAGGGATTATGGCAAATATAATGGAGTACAGAGAGGCTCAGTAGCCTTAACATCTCGTGGAGAAAATTGAATTGATAAATTTTAAAGCTGAAGCAAAAGTGGAAAGTCTACCTAAATCTACCTCTTCTAATGTGCGAGGTAGTTGTAAGGTAAAGAAAAAATCTAGATCATATAAATTTAAACTTAAATTTGAATGCATACCTTTGGATGACTACAGATTGAATTCTATTAAGATTTAAAAATTCTCTGGGACTAGTCAGCTGGCCATCTTTTTGTCAACATATTCTGTTCTGCATGTGGTAGCGTTGTCTGTTCTGTTAAAAGTTTGGAGCACTTAATAGGTCTGAAAGAAAAATATTGGTGATTTAAGAAATTTAGTGAGTACACCACTGAATATACATTGTGGTGGCCTATATTTTAACAGTTTCAGCACACGTGCATACAAATTGGTTACTCCTTTTGTGCTTGAGTTCTTTTAGCTTCTCTGTTTACCTTTTCTACCGTTCATTCCCTTTCTGGATATTATCAACCAGAGCATAAGGGATCATATCCAAGGCCCTGTATCTTACTGAAGCTTACGAAATAATCATAAAGAAGAGAGATATAGTTTATTATATTCCTTTCTTCTCTGATTTTTATTATCATTGTTCTTTTTTCTGACTAACCATAGGAGCAAGTGCTACCACTTTTCCTTTTTCTTTTTGTGGGGGAGGTTGTAGGAGGAGATAATGTTTAATTGGGTTAAACACTAGTGACATTTTTTAGGGGAACAGTATAGAGTACACATATTTCTACCGAAAGGCAGTTAGTCTTACTACAGCTTAATGAAAGAAGATGGGTTTTGTGTGTGTGTGTGTGTTGGGGGGTGGGGGTTGTGGCAAAAGCTGAATAACATCAGCGGTGAGCCCATGACATGATCCCATCTAGAAACTGCTTGTTTCTTGCAACTAGAAATTGTAAAATTGTTTTTATATTATTATTATTGTTATTTTTTTGGGGGGGGGTTGATTCTTTGGCTTTCATCTGTATACGTCTGTTCATTCCACAGGACACATTGGTTTGATCACATCAACAACTGTGCAAGTCCTTAATCTCTCTTCAAATGCAATCTCCGGGGATCTTCCGTTGCTTACAGGGAGCTGCACAGTGTTAGACCTATCAAAAAACCAGTTATCTGGAAATCTCTCTGTGATTGCAAAATGGGGAAATGACCTTGAATACATTGACCTTAGTCAGAATCAGTTGACAGGACCAATTCCAGAAGAGACCTCACAGTTTTTGCGGCTTAACTACCTGAACCTTTCCCACAATGATCTCTCAAGCACTCTTCCAAAGGTTCTCATGCAGTATCCTAAGTTAACTATTCTTGATCTTAGTTCTAACCAATTTGGTGGCCCTATACTGTCAGACTTGCTAACATCATCCACATTACAAGAACTTCATCTTGAGAACAATTTACTTTCTGGCAGTATTGTGTTCTCCCCCTCCTCAGCCAGCAGGTCCAACCTTCAGGTTATCAGTCTCTCTGGCAACTGTTTCAATGGAAGTTTTCCTGAGGATCTTGCCTCCTTAACACGTCTCCAAGCGCTTGACATTTCTGCAAACAATTTCTCTGGCCCCTTGCCACCAGCTGTTACCATCTCAAATACCTTACTTCCCTTGATATATCCCAAAACCAATTCACTGGCCCTTTGCCCGCTACATTGCCTGACACACTAATAGCCTTCAATGCATCCTATAATGATCTATCTGGAACGATTCCTGCTAACCTGCAGAAGTTTCCAGATTCCTCTTTCCACCCAGGTAATTCTAGGTTAGAGTCCCCCGCTGGTCCCCCTGGTACTGGCACTTCTTCATCTGGAAATCCAGGCCACAGCACTTGAAGACCTCTATTAAAGTAGCAATTATAGCAGCATGTGTTGTTTGCTTTTGTGATTCTAATCCTTTTGGCCATTTTAGTGCACTACAAGAAAATCTCAAGAAGGTCTTTGTCGGAGAAGGTCACGGACAAGAACCTAGAAAGAAGGACCTTACAGGGGACTGCTGGAGTAAAAAGCCGGGATGCTGGTGGGTCATTAGTGGTGTCAGCAGAAGACTTATTGGCTGCTCCCCGGAAAGGTTCTACCTCTGAGATAGTTGGCTCAGAAGAGAAGATGACAGCAGTTGCTGGATTTTCACCATCCAAGAACGGCCGTTTCTCATGGTCACCAGACTCTGGTGAGTCTTACGCAGAGGAAGGCCTAGCAAGGTTAGATGTGAGGTCTCTGGATCGGCTAGCAGGGGACTTGCATTTCTTGGACGAGACAATTACCTTAACCCCTGAAGAGTTATCTCGGGCTCCAGCCGAGGTGTTAGGGAGAAGCAGCGCTGGGACATCATATCGGGCAACTCTGGATAATGGTGTATTCTTGACGGTGAAGTGGCTAAGGGAAGGGGTAGCAAAGCAGAAGAAAGAATTTTCGAAGGAGGCAAAGAAATTGCAAACATCAGACATCCAAATGTGGTAGGGTTGCGTGGATATTACTGGGGCCCTACCCAGCATGAAAAGCTAATTTTATCAGATTACATTTCTCCTGGAAGTCTGGCAAGCTTTCTTTATGGTGAGTCCTCATGTCTTCTGATTTTGCTTCTTTCAATTTTACCTTCTGACTTGTTAGTTTTTTCTTTTAAAAAGAACAAACACAAAAACTTTTCAATAACATCTGCTATCTGTGGAGGTCTTTGGGGTTGCATATATATGCTGTGTATTTGCCCTGAAATCTTCTTTGGCTCTACTGTTTATCCTTTGATAAATGGTTGAAATTGGATAGGATCTACTTTGGATTTCTTCAGGAGGAAAACCTAATAGACCTAGAAGTTATACACCAGAATTCATGCCTGTTTCATGAGTTGGACTGAGTGGTGGTCTCTAAACACTATCTTGATGGGTTATGCTGTTGATGTGTTATGAGATTCATACCTGATGGCTGATTCCGCCCGCTTCAACTGTTTCTGCTATGCTTGAAAAGTGGTAGCAAGTAGTAAGCTGTGCGCAAATCTTGATGCAAAATAATAGCTGAAGTGTGAATCAAAATTTTTTAAAGTTTATGGTTGAATTCTCAAGTCGATATTGGCGTTCACACCCTTATCACAGCCTATTAAATTTCTATACATCCACTGAATGGCTTCTTGATCCATCTTGATCTTGTTATATTTTGGCTTAGAAGAGAATATTGGTAGGACAAAAGAAGAACATTAACATAAAAGCCACATTGTGAACATTAGTTAATTATTTTTGGCTTTTATCTTTTCTGTTAAAAGTTGGTCAAGCATTGTCTTTATGTGTTGTGCTGCATGAATTGTACTTTTCGAACATTCTGTCTGATTCATATCTAGAAGAAATTTTCACGCTGATTTGTTTAGCAGTATTTTGTGATGATTCGACGTGAAATATTTTTCCGCCTCTTGTTGTGACACTTCTATTTAGCCAATTGCGACGGAGAAAAAAAAAAGACTTCTTTTTGCATTTTTGTTAAGCCAATACATTGTTTCAAGGAAACTCTTATAGAAGAAATCAGTTCTTCAAAATGCTAGTTCTCTTTCTGATCCCATTCACTTACCAGATCGGCCTGGAAGGAGGGGTCCGCCGCTAACTTGGGCCCAGCGGCTCAAGATCGCCGTTGATGTCGCACGTGGCCTCAACTACCTGCACTTTGACCGTGCTGTACCCCACGGCAATCTCAAGGCTACTAACGTACTCCTCGATGGATTGGACCTTAATGCTCGTGTTGCTGACTATTGTCTCCACCGCCTCATGACTCAGTCAGGCACCATCGAGCAGATTCTCGACTCAGGGTCCTTGGGTACCGTGCACCTGAGCTGGCTTCATCGAAGAAGCCATCTCCATCCTTCAAGTCCGATGTCTATGCCTTTGGAGTCGTTCTACTTGAGCTTCTGACAGGGAGGTGTGCGGGCGATGTGGTTTCAGTCGAGGAAGGGGGAGTTGATCTCACTGACTGGGTGAGGCTGAGGGTGGCCGAAGGCAGAGGTTCAGACTGCTTCGATCCAGCATTGGCCGCTGAGATCGCTGCGAATCCAGCAGCCTCCAAGGGAATGAAGGAGATGCTGGGGATAGCTTTGAGATGTATCCGGCCAGTCTCTGAGAGGCCAGGGATCAGATCCGTGTACGAGGATCTTTCATCCATATGAAGCTTGTGAGTAGACTTCAGTTTTTTTTTTTTTTTTTCCTTTTTTCTTTCTTTTGTTATTTTTTTTTTAAATTTTGAGGGAAGATGCAAGTTGGTGGGCTCAACTCGAGCCTACATTTCTAATTTCATGCAAATATGTAATCGAGTTTTTGAATGCATCATTTGCCTTGAAGGGGTTTCTTTCAGTTCGAAGCAGCTTGAAGCAAATGATCCCTACTGATTTCGCAGTTTTTGGCTGCTGAGATCAAATTTGATGATGGTTCAAGTAGGTCTCGGGGGCTGCCAAACTTTGCTCATTGCTCATTGCCCTATTCATGCTTTTGGTTAAAGAATTTATACGAATCTAAACGGGACTGTTTGCAAATTTTGTACTTCAGAAAAATACTATAGTCTTTTTATCAGATTTAAGAAAACTATCATTTTTTTTTTTTTGAAATGTTCCATAAACTATGGCTTTTTGAGATAGCTTTGTTAATCAAGATTTGTGGTAAATTTATTGTAATTTTGAAAGGCTTTCTGGTACTGTTTTGAAAGAACTAAAAGTTCATGGTAATTTTTTTGGAATTAAGCTAACCTTACAGGAGTTTTTGGGCGTGTATTTTTCTTGTCAGTGACCGTCAGTGATAAAATACAATTGCAATAAAATCATTTATGATGTTTGGTTAGAACTGCAAGTCATAAAATGAACTTATAGTTTACTTGTAATGTAAACAGTTAATTTTGTGGTCGTGTAGTTTGTTGCCAAAGAAAAACCCGAATCCGATTCGGAACGCAAAAGATGCGGATGAGATGAGAACAGAGGAGGAATTGAGAAAACGAAAGGAGAAATTTGATCCAAAATTACGAAGAAAAACGAGATTTTTTGGGTCGTTGATTGCTTTGCGGAGAGATTGGGATCGGTTGAGAGGATGACCGGCGAGAGAAATGCCAGGTGTCCACGGTCTTGCTTTTCAACGAAGGCAGTGCCGTACACCGACAGCGGTTGTTGTTGAATCCGAGGGCACCAGTCGACCCGTTTGGCCCAGAATCACGGGCCGATGCCCAACCTGGAATTTGGGGGCGCGAGCATACAACTTAGGAGTGCGGTTTATCAGTCCCTTGATGCTCTGATGAGCTCCATATGGCACAAAGATTTAAGGGATCATAGTTTTTTTGACTTCACATATTTTTAGTAGGAGTGCAACTAGGAGGGAGAAAAAAGAAGTAACTTTTTTTTTTCTTACTCTTAAAAAAAAAACTTTTTCCTTTTTTTCTATCTTTCCCAAGCAAATCATATTCCCTGGCTCGAATATTGGCACTCACCAGTTTGATTCACACACCAACTAAAATTTGTGAATCTTTTAAAAGATCATTATAACTCTAAATAAAAAAAAGTCTAAAATACTCTTAAAAATATAATAAATTATAAATTTAAACCTCCAGGTAGATTAATGCACCCACCCGATTAAGACAACCACCATGAATTAATCCCTTTTATTTATTAAGAGACACACCCATTGATTAAAAAACCCTAAAAAAAGTACATCTCTTCTAAAGCATAAAAATTCAAATACATTGCTTAATTCAAGATTATAGATAATAAGCAATTAACCACTTGGGAGCATTAGAACAATGATAAGTTAAGTTTTTACTGTTTAAATTCATTTTTTTTACTGTATGAAATCACATTTTTTAAGTTCTTTTTATTGTTGTTCGTCACGTTTTGTTCAGCCAACGAAGGCCTAACTTTTAACTACTAAAGAAGAAATAAGATATTTTGAAGTAGAGAAAGCTAATATACAATTTAACGTGGTTACACCGATCAAACAGATTGTGTGTATGTCCACGAGAGAAGGGGGAGAAACTTCATTAAACTTTGGAGAAGTACAATAATAAACACTCAACACCTCTCGCTAAGAAGATTACAAACCCTTTGATGGTCGTCTAAAACAGCGAACCCTTAAACTAAAACTTCTCTCATGAACCTCTCATGATTTTCTTTTGTTCTCTACATCTTTGAAAGCCACTCCCAAAGGGTTATTTATAGACCATAAGATCATCCTAGTCCTATACAAACTCCAGAAATACGAACAACACCGCCTCAAAAAAAAAAAACTCGAGTTCAACTCAAACTGCAATCAAAATCGCAAAAGAAAATTGCCAGCAGCGTCATTAGTCGACTAATTTAAATTATTAGTCGACTAATCATACTCATTAGTCGACTATACACTACTGAGATGTCCTCACTTTCTGTTTGCGCAATTAGTCGACTTCTGAGATGCAATTAGTCAACTAATTCTTCATTAGTCGATTACCATTGGCCATTAGTCGACTAGCCTATGCACCAACTGTGCAAACATGTTCGTCCTTGATATCTGAAACTTCGTCTACCTTCACGATGTATTCCAATAACAATCCTAACATATAAAAGTTGTGAAGCCTGTGAAGGAGATTAGATATTCTCTGAGTCACTTTGATGGTGGAGCATCATGCAACAAGTGAATGATTATACCTGTGTTGAGATTTCTCATATCATCTCATTATAAAGTAATGTTATTTTTTTTAATCACAACTTTAAAGTCTGACTTTCTTGCCACCTAGAACTCAACATGTCCACTCTGTTGCGCGTCGATCTATTGCGATTGGTTTTGTCAACACTAATCATTACATTGAGATGTATCTACGCAATGGACATTCAGTACTCCCGTTGGCATATAAGTGATAAGAGTACCGACTACCAAGTGCTGAAAGCTGGGACACTGCATACACGAGTAGATTACAGATGTATAGCGATTTGTTCAGCAGTTATAATGATTTTTGACATACAATCAATATTGATAAACATCAACTTAAATTGATGTAGGATTGTGATTTTTTTTATGTGTATTGTGCTTTAGTTTATTTATGGAATTTTGGAAGTCTCGATAGTTGCACTTTTGTTTATTTATGTCTGAAAGTTCAAATTATTTTTGCATGTAACTGGATATTGAGAATTGTAACTTGGAGGAATATTATGTTTTGCACTCATTTTGCTCTCTGTTCTCTTCAATCCTTTAGGCAGTTTAATCTTTACTCGTTCCTTTTAGCATGCTAAGACTCATCTTATGATCACAATGTTTCTTATTCACCTCAATTACTCTGGAGCTGGTTTCCTCTGAATTAAAATTCTTTTCCAGCATATTTTGAATGATGCATTACTTGGAGAACGGACATGTATATTTTCTCATTCTTTGAGTAATCTACTCGTTCTTGATGATTTAATATAAATTGTGAGATTGTTGTCCATCTAGTATTGATAATTCCAGTCAAGTTTCATCTGGGCTACAATGCTTGTACCACAAAGAACCTTTAGCCTTGATTGGACTGAACTCAGTTGGCATTAGTTGTTATATTTTATATAGAAATGCTTTATGCTATATTTGGAATTTCTGGCGAGTTTAGGCTTCTCTGGGCCATAATACCTGGATCACAAGATCCATAGATTGAGCTAGCAATATCATGACTTTAAGTTGGCATTAGTCATTATATAATAATGATGTATGCTATATTTGGAATTTATGGACGGTGGAGTGGTAAATATTTGTTCGACCGTTAAGGGCCAAACAGAAGAATTTTGTTCAACACTGTTAATTGCCTGACTAAACGAACAGAAGAATTTTGTTCGGCTGAGGGCCAAACTTAACATAATAGATAAGTGTGATCCCTGCAAACCGATCAGTACACCAAGTGTTCTAAATCTTGTACAAGTGGAACTGAACCATATACCAGTTTGCATTATAGAGGCTTCCTCTTTCACGCATTTTCTTCTTCAATACAACCTATTGCTGTATAGGAAACTATCTTCGTGATACAAATATGTCTATCAAGCGATATATCAAATGATTCAGATACAACACAAGAAGCTGGAAAGAACAAAAAAGATTTTGATGCTCACTCAGAGAATCAAACCTGTTTGTATGACAGATACATAACAAAGAACTGATTTTCATTTTACTTTAGAATTCATGTTTTCTTTTTTCAAAAAAAGAAACCAAAGTATTATCTTGCATACTAATATATAAGAACAAAAACCTAAAACGAAAAGATAAACAAAGTATTATCATGTACTAATAAGAACAGAGTCTAAATTTGCTTTTGTTGGATAATGTCAAGGAATAACACCAAAAGACAAGTATACAGATGTCTGGTGGATATATCTTCAGAAGATCTTACAAGGAAAGTCTTTGGTAATAAAAAATATCTTCAAAATATAATACAAGTGCTCTGAAACATATACAAAATTTGCATTCATCTCAATTCAAAGAGCTCCATCAAATTAATATTTCAATTCACAGAGTTTTCATCAAATTAACTAAGTAATTCAAATTACACGAGTTCAAAAGTTTTACATTTCAACTAAACAAAAAATACAAGCGGCAAAGTTCTATTTTCTTCGTTTATATACATGTGTATCCTTCATCGGGTATCCTTTTTCACTGCCTCCAAGTGCATGTTACATATTGTACACGGTACAAATCATGTATACTTTGCTCTCCCATAACTCCCCTTTGAAGCGTGAGTTCGCAAATCCGCAATGCATGAGCGACACCCTGCATAAAAAATTGAAAATACATCAAAATGGGAGATGAAAACTTAAACTTAAAAAATTGAATATTTTACCTGAACAAGGATGTTGGGTGAAACATATCATTTCAGTATTGGTTTCAGGCAACATCCTGAAAAGTGTGGCAACATCATCCATGGTGATTGTCATCTCTCCATATGGCATATAAAAAGTATTGGTTTTAAGGTACTATCTCTCCGTAAAAGTGAAAACCAATATATGGAACGTGAAATATTAACCAACCCTCGCAATCTCGAATTATCAGCATAATTTTTGAAACGACGTTGCGTTCTTTGACGGGTTAATCATTCAACTTTGATGTGCGACAGATGGATTTCAGAGGATCTCTCTCATGTAAGAAAATAAATGAGCACAATGAAAATTATAAGAAATTTTATAAATATTTAATAAAAGAATTATTATGCAAAAAATATTTTTTGGTTTCAGATATTGACTGTTATATGCATTTTGAACCTGCGTAGGATAGAAATGTCATCAGGATCACCTGGAATTGGTCTCGTCAATCTATAAATATCTAATAAAGAATTATTATGGAAAAAGTTACCTTTTAATTTCAGATATCGACTGTTATATGCGTTTTGAAGCTGCGTAGGATAGAAATGTCATAAGGACCACCTGAAATTGGTCTCATAAACTCTTCAACTCTTCGTCCCTGCTATCAACATTTTCTTGAATCTCCTCTATTTTGAGAATATCGGAAGGAGGTGCAAATCTAGAGCATCTATTTGAAAAGAGGACGAACTCTTGATGGGCATGCACCACTCATGTCTGCGGTAGAAAGTGATAGAATATTATAATAAGAAAATGAGATACTGATTTAAAACTTGTGTTCAGCCGTCATAAGCCGAACTTAGTTCTACTGTTCGGCCAAGACAGGTCGAACTTAATTCTACTGTTCAACCATTACTGGCCGAACAAAAAAAATTATTCGGTCAGCACTAGCCGAACAGAATAAAATTCAGCGGTTGTTGGTCGAACATTCTATGTGTTATATGCCTGACCGTACATATAAAATGTTCGGCCGAAAACGGCTGAACAGATCACGGACCCATCTCGACGAAAACAACAACTAATTTGGGATTTTCATCTAATCAAATTTCATGATTTGAATTCTTTCTCGATTTTAAAAATCATCTCACCCTGCATACAATCTAACAGCAACCAACCTCAAACTAAATTTAAAAGAGAAAAAATCAAGAAACATGAGTTATAGATTAAAATTCATCTAACCCTACATGCTCAATATCTCTGATCTATCTCTGACGGAGGATTGCGGTTGAAAGGGGCAATGCAGGGGGGATGAGGGATGCTGGAGGATGGGGCTCGGCAATGGCTTCTGAGGGAGTTCGAATTTTGCGAGAGTGTGTGTGTGTGTGAGTGAGAGAGAGAGAGAGAGAGAGAGAGAGAATGCAGTGAAGGAGATGGGGGTAGTTTGGAATTTATAAAAAAAAATTTAAGTTTTTACATAAAAAGAATATTTCAGGAATTTTGGGGTAGGGTGTGTTTTTCAATATTATAGGTGCATATGGATGTGTTAATCAAATTGGTGGGCGCAATTATCCGTGCCTCATATTCCCTGGCTTTCCCTTGACTTCCATGGTATATTTATTCTAAAAGAATTCAGAGCAGTTCTTTTTTTTTCCTTTTTTTGACGCGGCGGTTGGGGGTGGGTGGGGGGCGCTGTGTGTGTGTGTGTGTGTGTGGTGGTTTGGGGGGGGGGGGGGGGGGGGGGGGTGGGGGGGGGGGGGGGGGGGGGGGGGGGGGGGGGGGGGGGTACATTCTCTTGTTTGTTTGGAATAACTTTTAACCTTTTTTCTGGCATTTCATTAGGAAGTTGGCGGAACATAATTCTTCGCCTCGTAAAAAGTCTTTTCTTGTTCACAAATAACTCATTTCCATGATGGGTGATCAAATTGGCTCATGAAAATCACTGCCCAGATAATAAGATTTTTGTTGATGTAAAAGATATGTCAAATGAAAGAATTGTAGTTCCCACAATCATCAATTGCAGATAATCTGCCTCCTAGAAAAGCATAAAATACATGATGAAACCAACACTCATCAGTACTTGTACGTTTGCCCACAAAAACAGACATCAACAAAATAAAGCCAACTTACCGAAGGTAGACGTCAAGATAGGATATTGTAATAGTACAGCCTCGGTGAGTCAGAGCTGCAATTAAAGCCAGCACAAGTTTGATAGCAAAATAACAAAATGAAGACAACAAATAAACAGTCAACAAGTGAATGGAGCAGGTTGTATACATTGTTATCCACTGAGATAGGTAAACTCCCTGTAAAATTGCATCTCAAAGCGATAAAGTTCGCGTCATTACAAACTCAAACCATACTCTGAGGCCTGGACGAGAACAGGACAAGGACCATTTAGAATGAGCAACTTTGATGGCTGTTCACATAAATTACCCTCTAAATCTTCATTAGCCACAATTGCAACTCAACTTCGATTTGTTCCCAGTTACAACTCGAGACTTCTTGTAACAACTACATTAAGCAGTTGGATTCTGCTATTTCTAAGGACACCATTTACATATCAACATTTACGACAAAATGAAAGTCACAGGGCCCAAATAACACATTGTCATAAAGGCGCAGCTAACTCTTTTAAGGGAGTCAAACTTCCTTCGTTACAAGTATACATGGCCCATGAGGAGATTCACATTCACACAATCCCGGTGCTTGGGGAGATGAAATAACTCTTCTTCACCATCCTTTCTCGCTTGCGCACTTCTGGTTTGGTGACAATTCCTCCCTAAATGCTTCCTACAACAATCTAAAAAGAAGAAAGGAATACATATTAGAGAAAGAACTAAATGATAAACAATTAGTAGAACAAATGTTTGTGGTTGTAATTTAGGACTACCAAGATTCATTACAGTGGTTTTGAATCTTATTGTAAACAATGCCACTTCAATGTCACGCAGGGACATGGTTTTGGATCCCTGAGACCCTGGCAGGTAGCAGGGGCGTCAACAGAGGGAGAGAGAATTTTGTGCATCATTGTACCTTTTATTGGCTTCCATAAAGATCATAAGCAATTATACAAGTAACTGATTAGGGGATGAAAATGCATTGCAATTCCTGGTGATTTTGTTGTTTTTGCTGCAGATGCTGGTACCAGCAGGAGTCAGCGGGATTAAAACCATGTTGCCACACAAGACCAAAGTATATACTTAACAAAGGTTGGCGCGAACGGAACCAGAAACCACAATAAAAGTGCTCAAGAAGACAAAAGGCATTACCAAAGGTAAATGAGAAAATTAAGAACCTTAAATAAATAACGAAATTTGTTAAAAGTCTGTAAGGCGTCTGCAACTTTATTGGCCTATAATTGACTGAGAAGAAAGGTCCATAATAATTGAGATATAGTGCAGGAAGCAGCTGGAATTATATGAAGCACACAAGCAGGATTTCTGTCACTTCATCCAAGAAATGGGGTGGCAACTAGAGGATCTCATTCACAAGAGAAGAATTAGAGCTGAATTGATCCAATGAAAGGGATCAACTTCAAATTCTGGATATTATCAGCACAAGAAAATAGCTCTATGGTGTTATTATGAAATTATAAATCCTGATTAGAAATTTGGAGCTAAGCCATCATAAACTCCATAATGTTTTGCAAATCGGTATGTCATCTACATAAGAAGAACATGGTATACTATCTGACCTAGTTTAATTCATTTTCCCATTACATGGACCTATATCCATAAAAATAAGACCTGTCATTTTTTACCTGTGACCCAGTACAAAAAAAAACAGATTTTGCACGGGTGCATGCCCAACCAAAAATAATGTTTTCTAGATCAGTGTCGTGTGCCGTCACAGTAACCCCCTCCTGATTCCTCCTCCTTTCATGTGCTTGCAGTTTCTCTTTCCTCTTGTGAGCTTTTTATTTCTTACCGCAGTGGTAAGTTTTCTTGTACCCTTACTTCTTATCTATGGCATTCGAATGGGTTTTTTAATTTTGAGACTGTTGTCTTCTAGATCAGGTTCACAAGACCACAGTCTCATGTGAGGTCCAGGCCTGTATAAATCTTATCCAATCTGGACATGAGATCTGAACTTGGGGCAACAAAAAATAATAGGAGGATAGAGGTTCCAGTATGATCTACTAATTTGAAGGAATATAGTGAAAACCCAGGACGTCGCCCAGATCAGACATTGACTTGACACTGCCTGACCCACGCCTGGTGATGAAGGGGGTCTCCGTGTATACAGCCATACCAGATAAGACCTGAAGTTTGAATTGGAATCAGCCAGGTCCAATCCTTTGCAATTCTAGGCCCTTCTAATTCTAGAGTAGCCCCACCAACCCCAAACTAAAAGATCAGTAGTAACACATGCATCAAATGACAGGAGCATGCTCTCGTGTGTACCAAGGTTCTAAATATCGAATTCCGGGATCGTATCGGATGTGGGTTTTTCAAATCAGTATCGGATATCGGGGGAGATATCATGGATATGCGCGCATATCGGGTGTTCATATCGGACACTATATATAATTGAATATTGATAACTAAAAATTAATTTAGTGTCATAAATATCATATACCTAATAAACATAATGTAATATGCATGCAAAGACAGTAAAAAATAATGTATATTTGCACGCAATCGTGCAATAAATAAGTTATTTCATATCGGACGATATTTCAGGCGATTTATCCCCCGATATCGGGCGATTTATCGGGCGATATTTCTAATATCGATCGTTTTTTGCTGCAAACGATATGACAAACGATTTCCCCATATCGTATCGGCAGCAGACAAAAAAAGTGATATCGGTTGATATCTCAGCCTACTCAACCGATATTTAAAACAGGGATGCGTACAACTAACCAATATGTTTGACTTGATGCCTTTGGAACACTAAAAATTCATTGTAAGACTTGCTTTCCAAATTTCATATCAAAGCTCCAAAATAGTGTTGTGAGCAAATAAATTTCAAATCAAAGCTCCATAATAATGTTGTGAGCAAATTTCAGAAACCTATCATACGAGATTGAGGCCTCAAGTTGTCACTCAAATATTTTGATAATTCTTAATGTGCAAGCTACATTGTCATGTCTTTGATAGCTCATCTCACCAGGAAATAGCATCTTGATCGTAGACTCTTGGAAAATTGCTTAATTTTCTGGCACACTTGGGTCATTTAAAGACCCGACAAGTTACATATTAATGGTAAGATCTAAGGTATTTCAAAGCTCAAGCTCTCTACGAGATGGTTGGAGAATAAAATTTAGATCACATTCAACAACAATGTTGTTATTCCATAAGTACCTACTTTTATTCTGTCACATGATGAATCCATTGTTCATGAATCATCATTTAATTGAGAATTTTCCTAATTATTCATCCTCATCTAAATTGAGATTTTTTCAGTTGGTGTCCTGCTAATTTCCTTTAAGTTCATACTTTTTCACAGTTTCACTGAGATCCTACTTTTATTTCCTTTCTATGAAACATTTCATTCATGTACAAAGTTAGCACTTAAATCTTGTTAAATCTGGAAGTGCTTCAAAGGTCTTCAAGCATGTCCCAGAAATCTATTTCATGTTTTTCTGCACCAAATTACGTCAGGAACTTTGAAGGTACTTTGATATTTCAGGCTTTTGTTTATGCATTTAAGTCCCAAATATCCCACCAGAAAAATATAGGCTCTTTTATAATTAATACAACAAAACATATTATTTACTTGCAAAGATGGCATGTGATATCTTAGTTGTTCTCGTTACTACTGTTGCATCTGAGTCTGGTGTTGAACGGGGGATGATTGACTCGGAATGCTCTTTGTTTGCTTCTTGCTGTGGAGGCATTAGTGACTTAAGATGATTGGATATAATCCAAAAAGAAAAAGAAAAATTGCAACAACAACAAAGACTTTATCCCAAAATGGTGGGCTTGGCTACATGAATCATTCTCTTCCATTCAACTTTTGTTAAGGGCTATTTCCACGCATTATCATATATTTCTTAATTTCCTCCATCCAACTTTGTTTAAGCCCTCCCTCTAGTCCTATTTGCTTCATTACCTGCAATGCTATCACCTTTTCTAATGGCTGCACTTATTGGCCTACATTGTACATGCCCAAACTATCTCAACTGATTCTCGCTCATTTTATTCTCCATTGGAGAAACTTCCAACTTCTCACAAAGCACTCATTTCTTATTGAACTAAATTTAGCTTCACTTACTTTAACTACAATGTCCTAATTTTTACATTTGTTATGATTGTTCTAGTGTTTCTTCTTCCTATCCCCCCCCCCCCCCCCCCCCCCCCCCCCCCCCGCGGCGATTAGAATGTTGAGAACCTACTTCTGAGATCAGCAGGTAGGGGTCATGAAGTCCAGGAGTTAAAGCAAATTATGTGTAAGATCTTAAGGTATCTTTTCCTATTTTCTTAATTTACTCTTAAGCTTGTTGATTCTAATGTAAATATTTTAATATATGCTGTTGTCATGTTGCCTTGAAAAATGGGAAGCGTTCGAAAACAAGGTTTTTGGGGCTGCATAAAATGTATGTGGGTGAGCATCAAATCAAATTAAGGGTTATGCTCTTCAATTATGCAAACAAGTCATATAATCTGCTTTATGGGCATTATGTCCCATTACCCAATTAGACATAATCCAATTGGTCCCGTTAAACCAATTAAACTAAACCCTAAGAGACTACAAGACTAGATCAATAAAATACCATCAGCGCAATCAGTGAGCCTCACAAGATTACTTGCCAATTAACCAGTTACGACACAAGCAAAGAGATGATAACTTTTCTTTTGATCAGTAATTGATATTGTTCCATTATATTGAAATCTTAATGTTGTTTGATAGTTATGGCAGTTCATTATACGATAGGCTATGTTACCCATAAACACAAGCTATTAGGCTTTTCATCTTTTAAAGTTTTGTAAATAATATTTTCAGCTTTTTCCTTGATTTTTAGAAGTATATAACATTTTGAACCACATTGGCTGCAACAACTGTGCAGTCTTTCAAGTTTTTAGTGAAGTTTCTGTTGCTGACCTTAAAGCTTGGTGGAGTTCTTTTGATAATTTAGTTTTGGAGGAGCTAATCTAGTTTTATGGTTTTAGTAGTAAATTTGAAGTAAATATTATGTTTTAAGACGATGTTAAATAGTCTGTGACTTGTTGGTTGCTATGTTTACTTTATCTATTGGATGCTATGTTTGAGGCAATGTAAAATAATCTCTAACTCATCATAATAGAGAGAAAAAAGTTCTGGGCCCCTGGGAAAGTAGGTCAGAAGTGGGGGAACTCTGTAAGGCTTTCTAAACCTCTACAATCAATCTGCTAACTTATGCCTTTGGTGTTTAATAAGATTGTATGGTCTTCAAGTTATATTCTGTTTCTGTACTCTTTATTTAATGACCTGCTTAAACTTGGACATTATTGTTGGCCTGTCTCCACCTGATTTCTGGAGGAGAGAACTTTTCGATTTTGTCTGGTCAGGATGGACACACCTCTCAAGAAATCCAATACAAATTGGATTAAGTCTTACAGATACACTGGATTTTATACTCAAAATGGGGAACTTCAACAATCTCAGGATGACCCATATCAGTCCAAATCAGGAAATTGCAGGCATTCTCCTCAAAGGCATGGCAAGGTAAATTTAGAAGGAAAAAAAAACAAGGAGTACCAAACAGTCACAATCACTGAAATTTAGATTAAACCAAGGCGAAGAAATTCTTCAGATGCTAATTCATATCAAGCAACAACATCGCAAGGGATTTCATCAGTATTACCAAATTACCGCTCAGAATTCCAATTCTCAGCACTTCCTTGATATCCATACCCCACATACTCTGAATCTACTCATCCTAGTCCTAAATCATACAGACACCCTATTATGAGGCCTTAAATCTAGGACTAAATATCATCTATCACCTATCTTTAACTCTTTCTAGACCACTCCTGTCTCTCGTCTCCATTCCAAGACCAAATCAAATGCTTCAACCAACAAAAATGCCTTCTAGATTCAAAGATCCCCACTCCAGATCATTACAAAAGTGACTTTTTCGACCACCAACACTACTTTTGTCCAACAAACCTCATTAAATGTGGATGATGACCTGTTTCCTCCTCCTCCTACACAAATGCCAACCCCTCTAGCAGCTTGGTTCTACTGTCAGGAAAGAGTGGGCCCTGATAGAGTCCTCAATGCAGATCTTACACATTCAGCTCAGATCAGAGACTACTGGACCAACCATCCTCTGATTGGTCAAGTTCGAGGAGATATACCAAAATTTGACGATCTTGTAAGTCTTCTTCCTCGTATTTGAAATGTTTAATGTTACCGTTAGAAGACAATGGGGCAATTTTCCAGTACTGGAGTTCAAGCATGATCATGAGCATATCAGCCAATAAGTTCTACAATAATTCCCTTCTGCTTTTAGCCTAAATGGTCAAAAGACGATCTCACAAAATATAAAAACTTTCAAAAGCGGCTTTCAGACCAGCATTCAAACATCTATAAACTGGCCTAGACTTCTGATCCAAGGCAGATTTTGCAGACATCTGAAAGGAAGTTTTTAATGAGAAGGCAGGCAAAACTACCCTAGTTGGTACATGCCTGAAGTTCATGGAAACATGGAGGAGGCTCAAAAAATAACCAACAGATGACAGCGAAATCAAGATGATATCATGCATCTTAGTACTGAGGCAGGGACAAGAAGTAAAATTTCAAAGGCTCCATACAAGTTTTAGATATTACCTGATATAAAGTAACTGAAGGCAAATTCATCTTTATCCTGAGTCCTCTGTGCGCTGAGCATGTATCTGTGCTTCTTGCTGCGCTGCAGTATCCTCACTTTCAGGCTGAGGACTGTCTCTGGACTGTTCATGATGCTCCCTCGGCATTTGCTGATGAGCAGATTGCAGAACTTGCCTTGCCCCCCATGTCAAATATTCCATCACTAAAGAATTCACACTCATTGTAATTCCAAAGCCAATGAACGATGAAAGGAGGACAGCAAGCACAGGAGTTACTCTGAGCTGTAATTTGATTATTTCGATTAATATAAGAACAATATTTTTGTTAACTGAAGTTCTCTGCAATAAGCAGTTTAATCTTTCTGGACTAGGAAAACATCAAAGATCTAGTACGTACCACATTATACATAATATGTGCAAACAAAATAACAATCAGAAATTGGATGGATGCATACGCCCAGATGTGACTCCTGCTCACTGAGAAGGGGTTCATGTGATAGAAAATCAGATGGGATATAAAACACTGATTATAAGTAGAGGGGGAGGGGGGATCCACAAATACAAAGAAAAGGGACGAGGGGAAAGAAAAAATTCTTATGCTTCAGACATTATGGAAAATTCCATGTTTGTAAAGTAACGATAAACTGTTCATAAGTATATCATTGCATGGGTCATACTGGTGATTATTCACAACTTCAGATAGCTGCATGCTTCCATATCCCTATAAGCAAGTTAGCAAAAGTAAAGGTACACTGTGACTGGTCTACTAATATAAGGTACAATCGTGGAGTGAGGGTTGCAATATAATTTTTGGTCTTGTGTTTACGTCACAGACACCCACCTCCAAGTAAATTTACAATTTAATCCATTTTCCGCTTAATACTCCCTGCGTTTTAATAGACATTCCATCTAAGAAAGATTTTGCTTTGGATTCCCCATGCTTTTTGATTGAATATAGAGAAATAAAAGCTAGCACCTCCTCTAGTCTATAATCTATTATAATTCCCAACTCTCCCTGGAAAAAACAATTAGGCCCCAAGCTTATGAATTATAAAATGTAACTTTCTCGACATGTCTATCTATACAATTACTGTTGCTGATAGCATATATGCTAGAAGACCCTCCAAACAAGACTTTTACAAAGAAGTCCAAGTATACTATGATATAAAATTCAGAAGCATTCTTTTATATGCCTGACAAGTTAAATTTACCATATTTCTACATATTTTTCCAATTTATTGTTTATTTAGTCGCATGTACATTGTGCATGACAAAGAACTAGTACTATTTAAATGTATATGTTGGGA
Organism: Agave tequilana; assembly: GCA_038442645.1. Classification (NCBI taxonomy): domain Eukaryota; kingdom Viridiplantae; phylum Streptophyta; class Magnoliopsida; order Asparagales; family Asparagaceae; genus Agave; species Agave tequilana. Next base: position 54,805 of record JAVJIF010027757.1, read on the forward strand.
TTTGGTAGTTAAAATTTGCTAGCCTCCAGTTTAGCCTCCAGTTTAGCCTAGATTGTTTCACTTCAGTGACTGGTCAATTCCTGTCTCTTGAATCTAATCACAATCTGCCTGGTCAAATTTCACTCATTTCCTTTGGCTCGACTCTTGATTAATTTGTCTGTATGTGCTAATTACTTCGTTGTTCAGGGCATTATCTATCTACTAATTTAGAGAGAGCGAGAGGCTGTTTGTGTGTGTCTGCATGTGATTGTGTGAGATGTTTAAACGTCTTGTGCGTATATAAACATGTATATGTTATATGCATATGTAGTTATGTGTGATCATGGATTCACTGATTGTGCTGCATTGCTTTCTTATGTTCTTTTGTTTACTTGAACACGGAACACCCAAAAGTAAGGGCATAGATAAAAATGAAATCAAATGATGAGATGATCCACACTAGCAACTTACCAACCATAGAAGCTATCATAGATGAAAGGAGACCCAAAACGCAAGAGAAAGGCAATGCTAAAGCAAGAGCATGTGTGCCCATTTCTGTAACCTGTTAGATGAAGATGGAAAGTAATAATTATTACAGGATGCTCGCCAAAAGTTGAACAGTCAAAGAATATTGGCTATAGACAGCAAATAGAACAAGCAGAATACTTGCCAAAAGTTGCTCCAAGAGACAGAAATAGGCAAGCATGCTAACCAAAACCAGAACGGGCACATCCTGCCAAACCCTGTCAACAATATAAGAAAGACTATCCATTTAGTCCACATAAGAAAATTATTATACCACCCACTTCAGAATTCTGTTTCTATTTCAACATTCAAACAGAATATTGAACAAAAGTCATTTTACGATTGTGATCAGGTTTGTAATTGTGATACTGAGAGGTCCTATTCTTCCTTGTTTCTTTATTTAGGCTCCGGTAGCAACATTACTACCCCAACATCTGGAAACTTCACATAATAAACAATAGCATAATAAATTCAATAAAATCACATAGCAAGACAGATGTAAACCGCATAGCAAGACAGATGTAAACTGCCACCAACACCAAATACTCAGTGGACAATACCAAAATCATCTTCCATTCCCAGAACATAAACCTCATTCACCAACTGTAAACTCTTGGTCAATAACAAGCCAAGTCTACCTAAGAGATTGTGCTGGCTAGTCCTTACAACGAAATTAGCTTGAAGAAGCACCCAATGAACTTTATATAGGCTCCAGGATATGCAAAAAAGAGATACCACGCCCACTTGAAAAAATATGGATAACACCATGGAGATAGAACTAACCAAAAAAATATCACTCAAAATTAATATCAACCATGGACAAGAAAGGAGCTAAAACATTCTTTGAAGCATTTATTAGTACAGATTTAAGCATTTATTAGTACAGATTTATGTGACATATTCTTTACTTGAATGAGGTCCACCAAATTTGACATCTAGGAAATATGCAACTTTTCATTAATAATTAATTCTGCCAACACTACACCTACTATTGTGTTTGTGTCTGCTAGAGTTGTTTTACCATAATCCAATTCAAAATTGGGTGTTAATTAGCTTTAAACCTTCTATGCAACAAACCCACCCCACCCCCCACCCCGGCGCGCACACCCCAAAAAGAGTTTTGTTTATATTTTACCGAACATTTCCTTATGGGACGCTCTTATAACTACAAAAGCTCCTCTTGTAAAGTTCAATAAGAACTTCAGCAATCATTTTAAGTCAAGTATGCTCAAAAGGAAAGGCACAAACATGCTCAGTAATCTTCATCGTCCAAGATGTGAGATGGACAGGAACACATCTGGCCTTACGGGAATAAAAAATGCAGGTCATCATGCTCACTTCCTCAGGGCATGAAGCTTTTAAACCATTACAGATCAGATATAAAAGAAATATCCTGCTACTATAAAGAGTAACCAGACACCAACTATGTAAACTAAAGCAACTGACATCATAGATAACACAGCTTGCATCTCATCATATCATGTATGAAGCATCTTCATCTATAAATAACTCTGCATCTGCGCGGCGGGGGAGGGGGGGTGCATGGAAAAGTTTAACTTTAAGGAAATATATTTAAGAGATATGTCAAGGCTATGTTGCAAGTACATGGCCATAACACCAACATGGACACGACATGTGAACACGTGAAAAATTCTTAAAACTACACAAATGTGTATGACACGTGTCACAACACAATTGTATGATAGGAGTGTCCATGCTACATTGCTTCAGGGAAATACAAAAAATTGAGGCGTATAAAAGTTTCTAAATGGCTAGATGAAAGAAGTGTTCATCTCAATGTCAATGTCAAAGTAGAGGTACGAGAAACGATCATTTAAGAAATGAACATGGATTGACCAGATAAATGTGCAGGTTAAATCAAACCGCACTTGCGAGCACACATAAAAAGTTTCTAAAGCTTCAAGAAAACATGTACAGGTCCACAATCAACTTCAAGGAAAACACAAAAAATAATGGTGTTTTAAAATTTCCAATTGACCAGATGGAAGAAGTAGCCTTCTAAATGTTCTCACACGCGTCTGCCCACCCGCACCCAATTCACAACCCACCCACCCACCCCTTCCCCTACCCACCACCCACCCCAACCCCGGCACACACACAGATGGCATGGAGATGATCAATAAGAATCTCCCGTGCAACTAGCAGAGGGGGAAAACTTTACAAGATCTTTTAGAATTTCTGTAGCCATTTTACCTGTATTGAGCAACTTCACCTGGCTGAGAAGAATCTTGTCGCAATCTCCTAGTAGTCTGACTACTATGCTTTTTCAGTAAAGCTGTAGGAAGATTCTGAACATCCTGCTTACAGACATCACATGTCTTGTTTCCCTTAATACTGAACCATTCCACCGCACACTCTTGGTGTGCAAGTGCAAGTTCACCTTTGCAGCTACAGTCCATTTTAAGTGTTTCCCCGCTTTCCCCAAGCTCAACTAAACATATACGGCAAACCGCCTTTTCCTCGGAAGCATGTATGCCTTCACCTTCTATTGCTGCATACCAATGAAACAAAATAAATATTAGAATCTTCAATGCAGATTAATAATTAACCACAATTAGAAGGAAAAAAATGGCATCAGAAGAGAATCAACAGAGTGAGTTTCATTCACTGTCCAGGTTATAAACAAGTTGGCAACAGTAATTGTCAGCAAGGACTGACTGATTGCTAGAGGTTTGCGATCAGAACTAGTTACCAGAAATAAGTCTCAGAAAATGAATGTGCCAATTTTTTTAAGAGACAAGTATTGAAGAAAATAAATACATATATCTAAAATGCATAGGCAAAGGGGGGAAGCTAAGTACCATTATTAGTTTGTACGGCATTATCCAGCGTAACACCATTGGCAGGAAAAGGATGAGGGCTTGTCAAAATCATCTGGCCAAGTCCTACAGAATCCATATGCTCTAATCTACTACTGAAATTTATCGGTGCTGAAAATGAGCGCTTAATATGCTTCTGCTCTTCTTTCTGTTAAATGAAAAACAATCCACCATAAACAGACTCATGGGAGTTTCAAGTAAAACTCTAAAAGCATCATAGACATAATCAGCTCCAATATACTATAGACACAAAATATTTGATATTTAAACATGTAAATAAATATTTATTGCCTTCAAATTCTCAAAGTAAGATCCTGTTGAACCAATGGAGATAACAGCATTCATAATTGACAATATGATGTGGATAGACAAGATCAGGAAATACTGTTAGTTTTTTTATGCAAATTTTTAAAATTTAGTCTTCTAAGAGATTCCACATTTGATATTAACATAAGTTGAATATGATAGCCTAACATGATTGAAGAGAACTCCTACACCTTGGGAGAGTTTTCTTAATACAGTAGAAAACTGATGCAAACAGTTTTCCTGTGTTGATGAGGATTTTAAGATTATAACCTGGTTTTCAGGTAAACATAGCTAACGTTTTTTTTTTTTTTTTGGAGACGCATTTGAACTAGAGAAATCAGGTTTGGTAATTGGTAGGATAGGTACTAAATTTGTATAAGAACCAAAGCTACGAGTTTTCTATAGGAAACATGGTAAAGTATTCATTACGGTTTCAAAATTTAGGTCAAACAACTTGAGTCAGGTCAGTGATTGAATTATATTTTTTTTTAAAAAATCTCATGGTTTGGGTTGATTATTTAACCTTGTGTGTGTGTGTGTGTGTGTGTGTGTGGTGTGTATAATAACTACTATTATCAAAAGAGAAGAAACACCAGAACAACCACGACAAGAAGAAGAAAAAAAGACTGAAAGAAAGTAGAAAATGACTGGCTAAAGTATCCTCTTTTTTTAATTCACAAACTGTGTTTGCAAAATTTTGGTATTCCTTCTTTCTTTTAAAAATTTTGCAAATACAATCAAGTTTCAAGTTGTCTCAATCCTTCACTGGGCAATTTTTAGGTAAGTATTAGAAATATGCCGAGTACAGGACTTGTGTCATTATCATCAGTGAAACAAAGCACCTCATTTGTGATTTAAAATCAATGCACTTTTACACTTACACTGACTAAAACCTTAACTTGAGAAAACAATGTAATTCTCCACTTTCCACTAGTAATCTTAGGGGCTGTTTGTTTTGCCGTAAAAGGCGTAAAACTCCATAATTCGTAAATGATTTACAACCCAATTACAACTACGACGTTTGTTTGGACCGTAATTCGTAAAAGATTTACGCAACTCAACTATCACTCACTTGCAACCCTATTACCACTCACTTACAACCCAGTTACAGTTAATTTTGTGGTCATGCAAATTTGTATTATTTTTTTATGTTAATATTAATTTTTTTAATATTTAGTATTTTTAATATTTATTTGTAATATTAAAACTTTTTAAATCACCAAAATAGTTAATTTTGTGATCAACTTTTTCACTTACGACGTACACGTTACGACAACCAAACACCGTAAAATACAATACACTTTTTCACTTACAACTTTATATTACCAACCAAACACCGAAAAATTTACATGCATGTAACTCATTTACAATTGTAAAAGACTTTACCAATTACGACTTACGAATTACGGCCAATTACGACAACCAAACAGGCCCTTAAAGCATGATCAAGTGTTTAAAAGTAAGTACAAAGAACTTACATCCATGTTAGGCATATCAATTATATACTCTTCTGAAGATGAAGTAGCTGAATCAGCAACAGGTATTACAGGTAAAGAGTGTGTTCTTTCTGCCGACATAGAGGAGACCCCTTGGTTAGAGAACTAATCCTGGATAAAACAGATTTCTCATGTTGTTTCTCTGAAGAAGTTGTGCCAGAAATGAGATCCATCTGAACGCCTTTGTTCAAAACTTTATGACCTCAAGCTGATTTGTGGTGATATTATTTGAAATAGACAACTTTGGCGAAATTGACCTTCGGAACAATCCTGTCCAAATGATGAGCATACACATTGCCTCCTCAACTTCATTAATCTTCAAGAGATGCCTACAGATCAATTCAATATTTCACGATCAAAGAAGCCTCACAAACCAACAAATAAATAGATCATATAGCAGAAATTCCAAAAGAATATTGCCTTGCAGCTTTTTGCAAGCATTTGATGAGGTTCAGAAATACATGAAGGTTGATGGCCTAAAAAAGATATTAAATCAGTAAAATGCTCCCTTTAAGGGAAGAACAAGCTTTCAAATTTTTCTAATGATGAATCATCCTTTTGCTATGTAATATATGGATGTGTGAGTCATGCAAAGTCCATGGAAGGACTGCCAATTTTCACAAAGTTGTCACCTGACATTGACTAGGATACTGCCGTCGGGCGGTGGGAAACCAACCGGCGGCGGTTAGAGGGAGAGAGAAGGACATAGAGGGGAAGGGGGAGAGAGGGAAAAAAGAAGATCTAGAGAGAGGAGAGGGGGAAGAGGTGAGGCGGAGAGGGGAGTGGGGAAAAGGGGAGAGGCGGAGAGCCAAAGAGAGGGGGAGGGAAAGAGGGGAGCTAGCAGGCGACGGATCAAAGGAAGAGAGAGAGAGAGAGAGAGAGAGAGAGAGAGAGAGAGAGAGAGGACAGACAAACAGACACAATTTGTGAATGAGTCGCAGGAAAAACCTCCCTTCAGTCAATTTTAAATATTTACAACCATAACCCAACATTCTGCTCATGGCAAACATAACCAAGGCCAAGTGAGGTAAAAGACTTGACACCTAGGTCCAGCAAGGAGGCTGGCGGGTGACCTCCATCCTGTTTCTCAAAAACCCAAAAAAAAAAAAAAAAGGACATGGGTCCAACCAGGCAACGGCTATTTTATTGCCCTGCATTTTACGTTCGTGCAAGCCAAAGAGCAACCCACCAAAAAAATTCCCCAGGAATAGGAAATGTTGTGATCCGAAAGGAGAGATGATAGCTGAAAGAGAGGCTCAGTCAAAATAATTCAGTTGGAAACTTTAAATCATTTAAACCCCTTCGGTAATGCTTTGAACATTGTTCAGCAGGAAAGTGTTTTCTTTCACCTAAATTCCAGTTGCTGTAACAGCTGGAAAATGCACAAGCTATTGAAAAGCTCTAATCACAACTAATTTTAGACTCCCCGTGAGAAAAAGGTCCATTCATTTAAGCGCTTTCGCTATAATGCCAATAGAACGAAATAGAACTATGCAAAATACAAATCTAACAGTGCATGATTCTTTCCATTTGTGGATCTAGCATTCAATAAAACCCTAAATTTATTTCGTTCTTCATTCTTCTCCCAGATACACAAAATCTTTAATCCTATAGTGCCCGTAAGAAACAAATAAGTAAAGTCTATGGCATTACATGAACAATGTGATGTCAAAGATTGTCAAATTACACCCAAAAAAAAATAGTAGAAAATATGAATAAACTCACTATTCAAGCCAGAAAGGGGGGAAATAACAAAAGTCATAGGAAATACCTGAAAATTCCGGCTGTTTTGTGGTGAAGGTTCGTAATTCTCCATTGATTTGCAAATGGAAGAAGAATTTGTCTAATTAATTTCAGACTTTTTTTGAGATTGGTCCTTGAAACCCTAGATGTTCGCGGACTTTTCCCCTTTCCCACGTAGACACTGACCCTCTCTCGGCGTCGGATTTCAAAGCGCCGCGGCCTTTGATTAGACGGCGGCGGCGGCGGCAGAGAGCGGAGCGGAGACAGCTAGGAATTTGATTAGCTCTTGTTTGGGTGAACTTTGAAAAAGGGAATTCGTCCAAAAAAAATGGGGAGTGTATGTATCATTTCCATTGTTTTTCCTTTACTTTGCTCTTTTCCTTTTTCCTTTTTTATAATTCTTTTCTTTCTTCTTTTTCTTTTTCTTTTTTTTTTTCCTTTTTGGGACCAGGGACAACATGAATATTTCCTTAGATCATGTGGTTTCAATGGATCCGTGTTTGTTTGATTTGAAGCGGAAATGGGGAAATCAAAGTGAGAAAATTCATTCCTTATGCATTTCTCACTTTTATGTTTGTTTGAAATCAGAAAAGAGAAAAGGCAAAAAAAAAATTCTTTTCCTTTTTCTTTTTATACCTCTCTTTTATACTACCATTTTTCAATTTCAGTGTGCTGCATTTAATTTCGTTCTGATGTAAATTTCATCAGTTGTATCTCAAAATAGTTAATTTTGTAGTCATATAAATCTCACTTGCAAACCAATTACACTCCTAAAAAAAAACTTCATAATTAATATTTATTTTAATATTTTTTGTGGTCAACTTTCCTCCTTTTCTTTCCACATTACTAACCAAATACCAAGAAATATGGTATGCTTTTCTACTTATATTTTCACATTACAATTAAACACTGAAAGCTTACTTACACAAATCCCTATTTCTTATATTTTTTTTAACTTTTTCCTCTTCATTTCTCACTTACCCATTTTCTCCCACTTGCAGCAAATCAAATTTGCCTGATCCATCTCTTTTTGAATTCCTTTGGCATTTTGAGATTTGCGTTATAAAACAAACAAATAGAATAGTTAAATCAGGTGCACTATTCTCAAATTCAGTTTCTTGAACCTAAAACTAAATCCATGTTAGTCTAAAAAACTGAAATACAAATGGAATTGTTGGGAATAGGAAGAATATATGTGAATCTTTGAATTGAATTACGGCGAGATCCGTTGATCGAATCAATTGGATGATAGTTGGAGTGTGTTCTCCTTCCATTGGGATGAACGTGGTATATTCACATGTTCAATTCCGACTTCGAATGAATGAGATATTCAAGTTTAAAGATTGTCTAATTCAAAGCCAGAATGGGACTAAAAGTAGCTAAAAGCATTTAGTCCCACATTGACCATGAGATGGAAGTTTGTAGTGTTTAAATAGAGAAAATTGGGAACAAAGGGCGTGCCCTTTGGGTACTTAGAGTTTTCGCGCGCGAATTGGGAGGAAACCATGCCCGCATATGCGCACGCGCACCGCCGCTAGCGGTGGCAGCGGCAGGCCGGGCCTGGGCTCGAGTCTGGGTTCCCTACCCAGCCTGATTTTTTTGCACCGGGTCTCACGGGTATAGATTGCGCGGAGCATACCCGCTCCACTATCCGGATCCGAACCGCCCCGCCAACGGCTGTCTGTAAACCGTCGCGGCGGTTGGACGGTTACGGCGGTTGAAACGAACCGTTGCAACTGTTTAGACCAAACCGTTGCAACTGTTGGTTGAGACTTCCGAAGAATTGTTGTCTGAATCTGGGACTTCCGAAGAAGAATATTCTTCAACCTTCCTTCTTCCTCTACTGAGACTTCCGAAGAATTGTTGTCTGAATCTGGGACTTCCGAAGAAGACTTCCGAAGAATTGTTCTTTGAATCTGGGACTTCCGAAGAAGAATATTCTTCAACCTTCCTTCTTCCTCTACAGTAGGTGCTCCTCCAAAGTAAAGGCAAATATTCTCCCGAAATTTGTCTTAGTCCCGCTACTTCAATAATCCTGTGAAGGTACTGGTTAACTACGGTTCGACCGTACGGTGATTTGGTATTGCTATCCAAATACCGTTGGTATTGCTATCCAAATACCGTGAAGGAGTGTCCTATCTTAGGAGACCAGCGTCCAGTAACCCGTTAGCACCGGTGCAGGGACGTAATTGTCTTAAGGAGATTCGCTTTAAGCGTACCTCACTCCAAGTACTGTATAAGTGAATTAATTTCTTTATACAGGGGATATACTAATATTCAGTATATTGAGACTGATTTATACCAGTCTAGTTGGTGTTTAACAAAGGAAGGTAATTGAAATGTCCTTCTTAAATTAAGGAACGTTCTATTGAACGGAAAAACTCCGACCTGATATTAACCGACCTGGCCAATTAGATTGTTGATATTTTAGTGATATTGATTAGTTGTCAGATTGATCCCAGAAACCAACATCTTAAGATAATTACATATTGAAGTTTCTTACTTCTATTCTGCTTGAACTTGCAGAAAATGTCTGAGACTAATTAAGATAGCTCTAGCAAGGCACCAAACATGCAGCTACAAGATTTGATGCCTACTCCACTTCCTAACCCGAAGCCAGCGAAACCAGAAAAATTTGACGGCACAGAATTTGTAATATCCCTAATCTAAACTACTGTATTTTTATTTCCTTCAAGTATTTATTTTGATTTACTGAGTATTTTTATTTAATCAAGTTAATTTATTATTTTTTTTCTGAGATTATTATTATTAAGTATGGAGATTATTTTGGGGCAGTAAATGGTAATTTGACATTTTACATTTACCATTATTATCATTGATTGATATTTAATTATTATCTCCAATATTTCATTAAGGTCACTATTCCTTATTAATATTTTTATTCCATTATGATTATTATTTATTGTTAATATATTATTATTCTATCGTTAGCATTCAGTGATTATTATTTGTGTTACTATTATTTTATCTATTTAGTTTGATATTAGCATTGGTACTAATATTATCCATTCAGGTTGTGTTTCCCTTGTTAGCCTCTCACCCCACTTCCCATTTACACATTAGTGATCCCATACCCAATTGCCCGTTTGGATTCCGTAACACATTAGACCCGTTCCTAATCCTACCCATTAGCATATCCACTCATCTATTGGATCTCAACCCATTTGGATCAAACTCAACACTCATTCCTAGCCGGATCTTAACCCGTTGCCTAGAACCGCTACCCGCAAACCCAATAACCCAATACTCCTATATATAAGCCTATTGTTAACCTAAACCTAGATCTTAACCTAATTAATCTCCTCCTTCACATATCTGCTGTCGCACCTCCCTTCTCCCTCTCTCCATCTGAGACAACAGATCCATCTCCAGGCCGAGTACAGCTCCCATCTCTTGGCCGCCTCCACTCCCATCTCAGGCCAACGCCCTTGCCTCTCCTCTGGTGGCGTATCAGCAACCAGAACCAGCCCCTGGATTTCCCCATTGTTGCCGTGAGCCTCCACCAGCCCCCAGGTGTAACACTTGCCCTAATTTAAGCATTTCTTTTCTAATTAATCATAAGGGTAATGGGATTAGTATGCATGCAAGATGCCTTAGCTAAGTCATGATTATTATATGTGTATGTATAAATAAGTATGTATACATGAGTATTTATACATCCATGTATATAGGTATAAGAATACCCCACATGTGTTTGACTTAGTACCACCATGCCCCCCATGCTTGTACCTCATGGAGAGGGGGGAGAGGCATGGAGAAGAGTAAGCTTGATGGGATATTTAGGGGACACTAGGCACAATTCTATGGAGAGTTAGGGGCTATAAATAGAGGGGGTTGTAGAGGATTAAACCACTTTGGTTAAACTCTCTCTCTCTCTTCCCAAACTCTCCCTCTCTTTCCTTTCCCTGCAGCAGCAAAGCAGCTGCAGCAGCAGCAGCAGCAAAGCAGCAGCAGCAGCAGCAAAGGAGCAACAGCAGCAGCAACAACAAAGGGCAGCAGCAGCAACAACAAGGGGCAGCAGTGAAATCACCTAGAGGGGGGGTGAATAGGTGATGGCTATATGAATTATGGCAATTTTGCGGAATTAAAACTTTCACACACAAATAGCACAAAAAGACTTGCAATAAATACAACAATTAAGGTGCAAGAATTGAAAGGAGTAGAGTTAGAGAAAATTGATCAAACGCAAACGCAAGGATGTGTTTCCGAGGTTCGAGCCACGCTCTACGTCCCCGCCTTCACACTTGAAGGATTTGCACTACTATCGTTGATCCCACCGGATCGCCAATACAAGGACACACTTGTCCCTTACACTTGTGATGCCGCAACACCACCCGAAGCTCACTAGCTCCCTTGAGGCCGATGCCTCTACAACTCCAAGAAGAAATGAGTGATCACACTTGATCACTTTACAAAAGCTCACTTGCACAATCCTAGAACCAAATATGTAGATGTAAAGCTTGGGATTGTGGTGTGCAAAATCTAGAGAGAAGCTAGAGGAATAGGCTACAAGTTGGGTGTTGGGAATTTAGGCTTTGGAAAATCTTTTATGAAGGAAAGCTTTGAAAATCTTTGTAAACTCTTATGAAATATTTTGCAATAGTTGTCTAATCAATATGAGGTGACCCTCTATTTATAGGGGTCAAAAACAGCCTCAAAAACTCGTTGGAGACAAATCCCAAAAAGAAAAACAGTCAGAAAAACTAGCTGTTGGACCTGTCAGAACTTTTGACAGAGTCCGGTCGACCGGGTCGGTCGACCGCCAACGGTCAAAAATATGACCGTTGGGGCTCATCGGTCGACCGGTCCGGTCGACCGAAAACTCCCGTAAACGTAAATGAACATCGGTCGACCGGGTCGGTCGACTGATATAGACGTGCACAGTATTGTGCACATCGGTCGACCGGGCCGGTCGACCGGTCACTGTAAGTTCTGAAAAAAAACAGAACTTCCAGAACCAGAAAATCTTGGTTTTGGTTTTGGGTAAGATTTTGGAACTTGTAAAAACATGAAGTATAAGCATGTGTCATACTTCAAACATGTTAAAAGTAGTTTGATAAAATTCTTTTGAACACAAACTTGTTTTTTCAATGAAAATGTTTTTCCAAAAACTATTGTTTTTCTAAAACGCGTATTTTCAAATATGTTCTCTTTTTAAAAAAACTAAGTTAGAGATGGAATGAAAAAATCTTTTTGAAGCCTAACTGAAATGTGTGTGTGTGATGATCCCATAGCTCTACTTCTAATATCTAGTTTTGACAAAAATGTCTAAAATAAAAATACAATTACAAATTTTGTTTTTCTTTGTCGTTTTGATCTTGTCTTGATCTTCACTTCATCATCTTGATCCCAAAGCATCCTAGTTGTGCGTAGCTTGGGAATCTTCATTTTAGCGGCGTCCAAACTTGTGAGTCTTTTAGCGGAGCCGTCAAAAACAACCTGTTAAATAACCTGAAATATTCTGAAATAAAACATGTTAAATACATAACTAAATATGTTTTGTTATCATCAAAATAACTGGGATAATGGCCTTTGGGCCAACAATCTCCCCCTTTTGATGATGGCAAAACATATGTAGTTATCACAAAATATTTTGGGTAGAGACTTCAAGTGAAGCTCCCCCTCAACACAAGCTATCATAAATGACAAAAAAATCGTATGTGGGCATAGTATATAAAAATGATAAACACATATTTCCATGTCAACAAGTACTCATAACATAGGACAAATACTCATGTCATATATCAAGATAGAACATGGATACATATAAGGAATACGTCCACAAAGCATACATGTAGAAATCCAAATACATGTCCAAAACACAAATAAATACTGCATGTCCATAACACAAATACTACATGTCCAAAACACACAAATATCCAAACACATAAAGTACTACAACACAAAATATCACAAATATCTCTCTCAAGATAACTCTCTCAAAATAACTCTCCCCCTTTTTGACATCATCAAAAGGGGAGGTCACTCATCATCATCTCCAGCTTCCTCATCAGCCGTCTGCTCTTCGTCACCAGCGTCTTCGCCTGAAGAAATGACCCCATCTGGGTCTATGCCATCGACTCTGGTCCGCGGTGGTGGAACTGAAGCACGAGCTCTGGGAGGGAATGGAGGACCGGTAGACGGAAGACGACAAGCAGTCGCAGTACGATCAGGAACGGTCATGGAAAACTGTGCAAAGAGAGCCTGAAACTGGACATCCACGAATCTCATGGAGTCAGCAAAGTATGACATGTCGTTCCTGACCTCTGCCCGAAAAGCAGCTTCCTGAACGTCACGAGCATCCAACTCCGCACGAACCCAGGCCTGGTGCGCCTCGATCTGAGTGCGGACCTCCGAAGAGAGAAGTGCCAGAACCTCTGGAGAAAAGACAGGAGCTGAAGCAGAAGAAGATCCTGGTGCAGATGATGAGCCAGGACCAGCAGGAGGAAGATGTGGTTGCACAGGGGCGTGTCTACGCAGCTGCGCTTCCATCATCTTCAGGATAACTCCATTGATGTTTGTCAGGGGGCTTAAAGGAGTTTCGGCAGAAAGATCAAAGTCAAGAGCTCGAAGAAGATGGGTAATAAGCATGCCGTAGGGCAAACCTCTACCCGCAGTACGGATCTGATCAGAGCCCATATGATAAGCTATGACTCTAGGAAAATTCACCTTAATGCCTTTAAGAAGACAATAGATGATCAAAGGGACACAACCCCTAGCATGGCTATACTCACCATGTTTGGGGACAATGTTGAAAAAGATAATCTTGGCAAGGACTTGAGATTGAAGTGTGTACCTACTCACTACCTCATTTCTAACCACCCCGGGATTGTCATTCCCGTGGATCAGAGTAGAGGCGGTGAGTGAAGACTCACCCTCAGGAAATTCGAAATCATGTAAATCATGAGAATACACATCTGCTCCGCCAGTGGAGAGATGCAGAATCCTAGCAAACCGACCGATAGAGAGGTCGATTTCCCTACCTAGAACTCTAGATGTGATCCGGTTACCATCAAATTCATAGTTGGCATAGAAGTAAGGAACAAGGGAAGTGTATACTTGTTCCTTAATGGTCAAGAACTCAACTAAATTATTATTTTGCAGGATTTGAGGGATATCAAGGTGTTCAAAATCCTGAATGGTAACAAATCTCCCTGAATTGATATTTCTAGTGGAGAGGTGGGAGTATCTATCTTCAGCTAGATCATTTCTAAAGGGCCGTACGGGTCTAGGACCCTGAGATGAGGGTTGGGCAATACCCTTCCCCTTCTCAGTACGAGATCTCTTAGGCATGATGAATAAAATTTGATTTTTAGGTGAAATCAAGATTATGGCACGATCTAGAAGCTAAGCAACCTAAAATAGTGACAAAGGAATAGAGATATCTAAGCTAGAAGTGAAGATTCACAATAAAAATTCGATTTTTACCTTGATTGAGAATCCAAACCCTAACTGAAAAAATCCTGAAATTCTCCGAATCCGGTGGTTGGAAGCTGTTGAAATCGAAGATCTGAAGGTGGAATGAAGGATTTGAGATGGGTTTTAAAAGGATTTGGATTTGGTTGAAGGATTGGAGAGAAATCAAATTTTTGGAAATTTTGGGGTTCTTCCGGTCGCTGAGTGAAATGAGAGAGAGAGAGAGAGAAAATGAAATTATATAGCAGATTTGGGCAAAAACACGACGATCGGTCGACCGGTCCGGTCGACCGAATCCAACAGAGAGCTCTGTAAATGATATCGGTCGACCGGTCAGTCGACCGAAATATCCCGAGACCACAGCAGGCCAGCATCGGTCGACCGGAATTCTGGTCGGTCGACCGGTAGCACAGAAAAAAAATAAAAATTTTCTCTCAGGCAGAGTCGGTCGACCGAGATTTAAGGGTCGGTCGACCGGCTTTGCCTGAAAAACAGCTAACAGCAAATAGCAAAAAAAATTTAAGTAATTTAGTAATCTAAAACAGGTATTATATATTAATCATATAGGAACACAAACAGTTTTTTAAATCTTCATTAAGTCTTTACAAACATCAAAATACAAGCAATCCAATTTTAATTTTATTTTCATATTTAAACAAAGATTTTAAAGATGTTGAAGCCGAATACCCAGTGACGGGTTCTGAACTTCATCCTCTTGATTCCTCTTGAATGAGTTGAGGTGCGCAATTGCCATCTTTAAGGTATTTGCTTAAATAAGAAAATTTACAAATGTTTAATTTTTATTTATGAAAATAATGTGTATATGCATATAAGTATATAATCACAAATACTAAACTATACATGTGGACATGTGATGAACAAGGCATGAAACAAAGATATAAAGGTTAACACAAGGCACATATACATCATGATAGAAAGGTAGTTCTATACAAGCATATATCAATAGCATACAAAAGCAAACTATCAATTCTATACATATGTATACATGTCAAAAAAAATCAAAATTGAACATGGCATATACAATCATGTTAGAGTTGCAAGTTTATACTAATCATGTATCAATGAAGCATAAAACTAAACTAGCAATCCTATAACAATTGTATATACAAAATTAAAAACTCTTAAATGGAGATGTTACCAATTTACGGGCAATCTCCAAAATTAGGTGCCTCCACGATAGCGATGCAATCTTGATGTGTTCTTTAAGCTTTGTTGCATCCACCACCCGGGCACCGTTTCCTCCTAAGTCTTGGAGGATGTAGATCCACCTATACCTGTTTCATTTGAAATCGGTGGCTCTTTTGGTACCCAAATCTTAGTGGGTCCTTTGGGGTTAGATCCGGGGCGAACCCAAACAAATTTATTTTAACATTGTTCTTAGCATAACAAAATTTTTCTAAATGGCCTTTGCGGCCACAATGTGTGCAAATATAAATTCTACCATTATTATTATTATTATACATGTATGCATGCTTGTGTGGGTGTACATGTTTTCGTGCATGTGTATGGTGTGCATGTTTCCCTCGGGTTACTCCCTTAGGAAATTTAGATGCAATCTTTTTCAATCAAATGCATAACTTTTTAAAGTAGAATCCAAACTTCACACGTTTTTGAATCTCTACAAAATCATTTTTACTACATGATGCAATGGGGGTTTTCCCTTTACAAGCTAGTTTATAATTTGCAAAATCACTTTTTATTTTCTCAAAAGAATTAGACAAATTATTTTTCTCCTTTTCAAGAATATTAAGTTTATCTTTCAAGGACTCATTTTCCCTTTTTAACTTTTTATTATGAGATTGCGAAATCTCATACCTATGTTGTAATTCCTCAAAGAAATGTGCTAGTTCATCCATAGTGAGGTCATCATCATCAGAGTGTTATCAAATGTTACCTTAGAAGCGTCGTCTCCTTGTGCCATGAAGCACATGTTTGCGGCGTCGTGCTCCTCTTCGGATTCCGACTCCCGTGTCATCCCATGTAGCGGCCAACGCTTTCTTCTTTCTTTGCCCATTCTTGGATGTGGTTGCTTGTAGAGCGGGGCAATCGGCAATTAGGTGACCGATCTTCTTGCAATGAAAGTAAGGACCGGGTTCATCTCTTTTCTTCTCGTACCTTCCTTGAGGCTTCCCTCTTCGAAGTTACTTTGCCGTCCTTTCTTGTAGAACATCTTGCCCACCTTCCGGATTAGCATGGCGAAATCCTCATCGCAATCCTCCGATGAGTCATCCTCTTCGTGTATGGTAAGAGCGGCTTTGAAGGCAATGGTCTTCTTCTTTGGTGCCTCCCTTTCTTCTCTAACTTTCATCTCCATCTCATGTGTCTTGAGATTTCCGATGAAGCCGGAGAAGTCCATCTCCTCTTTGTCGTTGAGTTCCTTGAGAGTGGTCGCCTTGACTTCCCAAGCTTTGGGAAGAGCTCTAATCACCTTCCTTATCTTTTGATCATTATCAATCTTGTCGCCTAAGGAAGAAAGAGCATTAGTTATTTTTGTAAAACGGTGAGCATGTCATCAATGCTCTCATTATCAAACATATAGAAATTCTCATATTGAGAACGTAGCAAGTCAACTTTGGCTCTCTGACTTGAGACGTTCCCTCATGAGTCACAATGAGTATGTTCCAAACCTCAAATGCGGATTTACAATTTATTATGCGTGCAAGGTCATCTTCATTTAGGGCTTGGGTTAATGCATATTGTGCCCTAGCATTAGCCTCATAGTCTTTGGAAGTATCCTCGGACCATGTGCTCTCATCACTAGTGGGTTCAATAAAGTCTTTGGTAATGGCCCTAGCTACCCTAACACCTAAGGATTTCAAGAACAAGTTCATCTTGACTTTCCAAATGGAAAGTTCAAGCCATCGAATTTTGGTGGGGATTTAATGCTAGAAAAGTCCATGGATGCCATGAATGCACAAGCAAGTAAAAATGCAACAAAATGTATATAGCCAAATATGGATCTCCCTAAGGTTGTTAGACCTAAGTTGTAGGGTTAGGCTCTGATACCAATTGAAATCACCTAGAGGGGGGGGGTGAATAGGTGATGGCTATATGAATTATGGCAATTTTGCGGAATTAAAACTTTCACACACAAATAGCACAAATAAAGACT
This sequence comes from Agave tequilana, assembly GCA_038442645.1. NCBI lineage: Eukaryota > Viridiplantae > Streptophyta > Magnoliopsida > Asparagales > Asparagaceae > Agave > Agave tequilana. The sequence goes on from JAVJIF010027757.1 coordinate 72,264, forward strand.
TGCAATAAATACAACAATTAAGGTGCAAGAATTGAAAGGAGTAGAGTTAGAGAAAATTGATCAAACGCAAACGCAAGGATGTGTTTTCGAGGTTCGAGCCACGCTCTACGTCCCCCGCCTTCACACTTGAAGGATTTGCACTACTATCGTTGATCCCACCGGATCGCCAATACAAGGACACACTTGTCCCTTACACTTGTGATGCCGCAACACCACCCGAAGCTCACTAGCTCCCTTGAGGCCGATGCCTCTACAACTCCAAGAAGAAATGAGTGATCACACTTGATCACTTTACAAAAGCTCACTTGCACAATCCTAGAACCAAATATGTAGATGTAAAGCTTGGGATTGTGGTGTGCAAAATCTAGAGAGAAGCTAGAGGAATAGGCTACAAGTTGGGTGTTGGGAATTTAGGCTTTGGAAAATCTTTTATGAAGGAAAGCTTTGAAAATCTTTGTAAAACTCTTATGAAATATTTTGCAATAGTTGTCTAATCAATATGAGGTGACCCTCTATTTATAGGGGTCAAAAACAGCCTCAAAAACTCGTTGGAGACAAATCCCAAAAAGAAAAACAGTCAGAAAAACTAGCTGTTGGACCTGTCAGAACTTTTGACAGAGTCCGGTCGACCGGGTCGGTCGACCGCCAACGGTCAAAAATATGACCGTTGGGGCTCATCGGTCGACCGGTCCGGTCGACCGAAAACTCCCGTAAACGTAAATGAACTTCGGTCGACCGGGTCGGTCGACTGATATAGACGTGCACAGTATTGTGCACATCGGTCGACCGGGCCGGTCGACCGGTCACTGTAAGTTCTGAAAAAAAACAGAACTTCCAGAACCAGAAAATCTTGGTTTTGGTTTTGGGTAAGATTTTTGAACTTGTAAAAACATGAAGTATAAGCATGTGTCATACTTCAAACATGTTAAAAGTAGTTTGATAAATTTCTTTTGAACACAAACTTGTTTTTCAATGAAAATGTTTTTCCAAAAACTATTGTTTTTCTAAAACGCGTATTTTCAAATATGTTCTCTTTTTAAAAAAAACTAAGTTAGAGATGGAATTGAAAAATCTTTTTGAAGCCTAACTGAAATGTGTGTGTGTGATGATCCCATAGCTCTACTTCTAATATCTAGTTTTGACAAAAATGTCTAAAATAAAAATACAATTACAAATTTTGTTTTTTCTTTGTCGTTTTGATCTTGTCTTGATCTTCACTTCATCATCTTGATCCCAAAGCATCCTAATTGTGCGTAGCTTGGGAATCTTCATTTTAGCGGCGTCCAAACTTGTGAGTCTTTTAGCGGAGCCGTCAAAAACAACCTGTTAAATAACCTGAAATATTCTGAAATAAAACATGTTAATACATAACTAAATATGTTTTGTTATCATCAAATAACTGGGATAATGGCCTTTGGGCCAACAAGCAGCATAAATCAGAGTATACCACTTTAAGAGTGAGTAGAACATACTATCTTAACAACATGATGAGTAAAATAAGTAGGAAAGGAAATAAAGTGTAAGAGATACATAAGTACTTGACACTATGTACATCTTTGAGATTATGCATATTTGTGATATCAAGACATGCTAGCTAACTCATAAAGACATGTGTTTTCGATTCCGCAAATAATTGCTACTTTTGTTTACGAATTCATGATATTACTACATATCTTGCATATTGATATGGTATGATGGTATTATGTGTTGGAGGAAGGGACCGGGTTGAACCGGAGGCGTAGAAGGGGAGATTTTATATTTATGTAATGGAGGAAGGGACCGGGTTGAACCGGAGGCGTAGAAGGGGAGATTATATTATATGTATATGGTTATTGCTATGATAGAAATCCTATGACATTATCATGCTTAAATCCTTAACATCAAATCTGGAATGACTTCTTACAGGCAAATTTTAGGTAGGTTAGTCGACTAAGTCCGGAATTAGTCGACTATAGGTGTGATACTTTAGGCAGATAACTGCTGATATAGCAGGATTAGTCGACTACAAACAGACTGTAGTCGACTAATCCCAGATACAGAGAGCAAACAGAAAGTTAACAATCTGTTTTTGACAGTTTTAGTCGACTATAGTCAACTTACTAGTCGACTAATATATTGGATTAGTCGACTATACCAGGAGGGTAGTCGACTATAGGTGACATCCAGAGAGTAACACAACTTTTGACAGTTTTAGTCGACTATAGGGGAATTCAAGTCGACTAGTACTTGAGTTAGTCGACTATACCAGGAAGGGTAGTCGACTACATAAATCCCTGGCTGTTAGTAAAGAAGCAGGTACGTGTGGAGCAAAGTTAGTCGACTATAGCTTTAGAATTAGTCGACTTACAGATAGTCTTAGTCGACTATAGAGTGGTCTAGTCGACTATGAAAGCCTTGTTACTGTGTTCTAAATTGGGATCTTGGCTAATAATAAAGTCTTATAAAAATAGTATAGCGACACACATGTCAACCGGATAATTTAGCCATGTATACCTACTTGATAGGCATATTTAACTATTGTTTTACTCACTGAGCCGTCAAGCTCACTCTATTCTAACTCCACCTACAGGTTTGGACAAGGGCAAGGGACCCGCTTAAGGGCAATTGCGCGGCAACCATCACCGGAACCACTGTTTTAGAAGTTACTTTTGTTATGTATATGATTTTGTATAAACATGCGTACTTTAGCTGGGTATCACCCTTGACTTGTAATTTATAAAGGACCTGGTGTTGGACTCTAACTGTGTATGTATATATATCCTGATATGGTAATTATAGACTGTGTTTCTTATAGATTTGAACCATGGTGTTTACATGATAAGTCTCCATGTTATCTTAGTAGAAATTCTGATGTATAGTGAAGAGTTCTGATGATTATATTGGAAGTATTATACCTTGATGGGCCCCACGTTTAGATTATACGAGATGATTGTGATTAAATGGAAAATTTTTAACTGGGACCGTTACAGTTGGTATCAGAGCAATGATTTAGAAGTAGAAGGAGTAAGAGATGATGAAATTGTTAGGTTTACACGTGCAGACATGTGATCATAGTTAAGTAGTTGGTCTCATGTGACAAGGGATGCATTAAATTATCTATTGAATCTAAGTTATTCTAAAAGACATGAGACTTATGAATAGACTAAGGATAAGTATAGTTACCAGTGTCTATTTATGTTGCTTCTTGATGATAGCCGTATGATTGAGACCATTTCATGGACTTGAGATTGATACGACCTTTTTGTTTACATGTAGATGGGGGACTCCGATGTATACTGGCCAGTCTCCAGCTCCGATAGCTCGAGTGAGAGCTGGGTGGCGGATTCCATGGACTGGGGGTACGAGTCGGACGAAACTGATCCAGCAGAAACGATTGTACCCCTAAATTGGGTAGATTGTGAGGAGGTTGAGTCGCAGGCATCTAATGAGCCTGGACCAACCAATGTTGACACAGAAAGCTTTGTGGGAGATTCACTTGAGATACCAGTGACGGAGCACTCTGAAATACACCTAGAGGGGGGTGAATAGGTGTAATTGCTAATCTAATGCTCTTTTTAAATTTACTTAAGTGAGTGATGCAACGATCTCTCAAAACACGACTAAGAGCCGAATACCCCTTGCGAGGTTCTGAACTCCTTCCTCCCAATTCCCCTTAAATGGGTTAGAGGTGCGCAATGCACCGTGTTGTATTGAGGTGTGATCGAACAATTCCAAGTATGAAATGCGATGATGAAATGTACACAAGTAATATAGCAAGAAAAGTAAACAAGTAAGGATTGCACAAATAAAATGTTAGTTCTCAAGCAATAAATTGAAAGCAAGTAAAGCAAGAGAGAATTAGACAAGATGACACAAAAGCAATCGCAAACAAAGTGATTTGTTTTCGAGTTCGAGCCCGTAGCTCTAGTCCTCGCCTTCACCTCCGTGAAGGGTTTCCACTATCCCCTTAGGATCCCGTACAAGTTAGGCCTCCAAGACCTCAAGCCCGTAGCTTCACCTTACAAAGAAACTCCACCGAGGAGCTTGTCTCCACAAGAACAAGAATTACAAATAGTGATCTTTAACTAGACCACAACACTCTTTTACAAACACTCTCACTCTTTTACAACTTCACCTATAGAAAGAATATGAAATTTTTTTGGCTCAATGAAGTGTGGTGAGAAAACTTCAGTTGTAGAGTGATATTAGAGATCAAACAACAACTGAAAAACCAATTTTGAAAGAATGGAAATGAAAGCTTTAAACTATTTTTCTCTTTCTCTTGAAAACTATGAAAACTTGTATTTTTCTTGGTCAACAACTAAGGCCTATTTCCCACTATTTATAGGGAGAGAATAGGTTAAAAACTCTGATTTTTCCAGCTAATATCACCTGCAAAAGCACCCCAACAACCCTCTAAAAAGTCTGTTAAAACAGAAAATAAAACAGTTTTTCAGAACAGCCCAAAGAGGAAAGAGCCGTTGGAGGTGTTGCAGGCCTACCGGTCGACTGCCGGTCGACCGGGACCCTGCTGGCAAAAGAGCCGTTATGGCTCCGGTCGACTGCCGGTCGACCGATCTCAAGAAAGGAAACACAGTTTCCTTCTACCGGTCGACCGACCCAGTCGACCGGAAAGATACAGAGAGCAAACATCTAATTTCGGTCGACCGGTCTGTTGGTCCGGTCGACCGACAGACATGCACAACTTTGCATGTCCGGACACAGCAGCCGGTCGACTGGGCCGGTCGACCGGTCTGCCTGGAAAACTGTTTTTCTGGGCAGATTTTAAGATAGAAAATTTTGTATAAAATCTTTAAAAATCTGAAGCTAAGTTTTATGCTGAAAATAGTTTATATACATGTATTTAAACAAGTTTTTGAAGATGTAAAGCTTTGGGTACATGTATGTATAAACTAAGGCATAAACCTAGAAATAAATATTTTGAAAACATAGAAACATACAAAACAAATGTGTGTGCAAAACCTAGAGCCAAGTTTCACATATTCTATCTTTACAAAACTAAACTTACAAACTACAATGGTCTTCAAGACTTCAACTTGAGCTATCTTCTCTTGATCTTCAATATTGCAATTTGAGCCCAATTTGACTTGTCTTGAGTCCAATACACCTTCCTTTAGGGAAGAATTCATCTCTTTAATATATAAACCTGAAACACACTTAAACAACAATTTATATTAGTACACATAACTAATATGTTTTGTAATCATCAAAATACACTAAACATGGTTGATTGTAACCTTGGGCCAACACACTCTACCACGATTAAAGAAGAAACCCGAAGGGGATTTACATATGGAGGCGTCTTTTGGAACGAAACGTGGGAAGAGGATATGGACCTTTATGACGACTTAGACAACTGTGCTGCGCCGGGACGAATCACCGGAAGAAGACCCCGAGGAGGATATGGATGATAGCAGCAGCACTAGCGGAGATTCTAGTGGGGATACTCTACCCTATGAAGGGTGAACCTTGGAGCTGACGCTTTTTGATGTATATACATGTATAGGCCTAGTATGTTAGGAGATGAATATCCTTAGGGTTGTTTGTATGTACCCTGGCATATATCTTGTGAATGCACATGGGTTAGTATGGATATCCAAGAAGGAAGGCATGTCAGCATAACACCTTTTGTATCCACGATGGATATATATATTATATATATATATATATATTATATATATATATATATATATATATATATATAATATATATATATATATAATATATATAATATATATATATATATATAATATATATATATAACAAGTTGCTTGTTTTCAAAAGTGATGTTATTAACATGATTACCTGAGACTAAAGTTTTATCCCTACTCATTCCTATATTGTGTGGTATGTTGATTAGACGCCCTTATTTTTATAGGGAGAATACATGGATTTGAACCAACTACCACCCTGAGGAGTCCCTGTCGCTTGATACGACACACTACAGTGAGATGGGGAGTGCACCCCCCGTGAACAATGATGGAGACTCTGAAGTTCAAATGAGAGGGAATGAGGGAACTCCAGGGGTAATGCCGGAGTGGCTCGCACAACTAATGACCAGAGCGAGCAGTAACAACTCCACCGAGCACTGGAGCAGTTTCAGAAGATGAAACCGCCCGTATTCGAAGGAGAAGCGGACCCCTTACAAGCAGAAGCATGGCTTCTTCAAATAGAAAAGATCCTAGAAGTTATGAGCTGCACTGATAACAAAAGGTGTCCTTCTCTTCTTTTATGTTCCAGAAGGAAGCGGAACATTGGTGGAGGGCAGTGAAGCTTAGTAAAAGATTGCAAGAGAATCAATCACCTGGAATTCTTGGTGAACAAATTCACTGAGAAATACATTCCGGAGACAGCCAGAGATAAAATGGCGACAGAATTCTTGGAACTACGTCAAGGTTCTATGAATGTATCCCAGTATGATCAGAAATTCACTCAGCTATTCAGGTATGCTGATGCCTTGGTAAGGAGTGAAGCAGAAAAGACAAAGAGGTTCGTAAAGGGCCTAAGATCAGAGATTCGTGGCCGACTGATTCCATTACAACTGAGAAATTATCTCCAGGCAGTAGAAAGAGTTTTTGGAGGTAGAAATGGACATACAAGAAGGTCGGGAGACCGGGTGGAAGAAATTCCCAATTCTAAGCGCCCCCGTTATCAAGGACCTCCAATGGTGACGGCATCAGGATCCACCAATGGCAAGGGGTCTGGGTTTAACACAACTTTTTATAGAGGAGGAGGAGCCAGAGGCGGGAGAACATGGTTGAGAAATAGAGACACACCCTTGAAGACACAAGCTACCTCTGCATCACTCCCAGAATCTCGGAGGCTCCCTTGTCAGAGGTGCAGGGTGAACATTTTGGAAACTGCCTCCTAGACAGGTCTTATTTTAATTATGGAGAGGTGGGACATCTAAGGAGAATTGTCCGACAATGCGTGGAAGCCAAGGGCCGAGTAGAG
>JAVJIF010027758.1:0-55926 GCA_038442645.1 Agave tequilana
ATACAATAAGACTCTTCCACTTCTTGGGCTTCACGACCGGTTCTGTACACCAGCGACGGAACACCCTGGCCATGGTCTCGAGCATGCACGGACTCACTATAGACATAATTCACTGATTTATCATCTGTTTTTAAAAACCCACCTCACTTACTTATATATGAATGTTTGTGTGTTGGGACACTAGTACACATACCTAGATATATGGGACGGATGAGTAATAATAATAAGATGCTAATATAATAATTCGTCGGTGTTTCATCGGGTTTCGTGTCATTTTGCAATTCGGGTTGTATACATTTAGATTACGGTGATATGAGATATAAGGTATATGTAACGCCCCGATCCCGGCGGGTACGGAGACGTTACTGCAACGTATATACGCAGGTCAGAAATACCCTCACGTATATACGCTAAGCATCAGTACAGGCAAGAATCAGAGTATAGAAGCAAATGGTGCATTATACATTCCAACACATGAGTACAATTACAAAGTTATCACCAGAGGTGACAAATATTACAATAATATTACATCACCAACATGGCGCAAATGCGAGAATATAAAGGATGTACAAAAGTATGACAGTACAAAAAGCACTCACGAGTTTACAAAAGGAAAACTCGAGAGGCACACAGGGGGCCTGGAAGGATAGAGTTTCAGATGGTCTGTTGGAGATCCATGCTACCGCTGCGCCACTCTGATCAACAACTGGGGGAATCCACACGCTCCAAGCTCCATGACCTGGACATGAGAATCCAGGGGAGTCAGATAGAACTCCCCAGGCGAGTGGTGATACAAAAGCCAGATGGCGTGCTGAGATAAGTACAAGTGTATCGATAAAACCGAATCATAATCATGCATTGAAAACCGTGTCGTGAGCATAAGCATGTATAGGCAGGTAGATATAAGTGATATCAAGCAGGAAGTACTCATGGCATGGTAAGATAGGAGCAGTAAACTGATGGAATGGAACATGGGTAATAATACAGAGTATGAGTAGCTAATATGATAATAATCATAAAACCGAAAATCCGATGTAAAATCCGATGAAGTAAGCTCGGTAAAGCATACAACGGATCCATAGTTGGCATCTTTTATTATTATTATTACTCGTCTTACCCTGATGTCTAGATATGTGAACTAGCGTCCCAGCACACATATATCCACATCTGAGTAAAGCAAGTTGTTATTGGAAACCAACGGGGGTATCAACGAACAATGTTTACAGTGGTCCCGTGCATACCCGGGACCACGGCCCAGGATGTTCCGTTGCTTGGTGACGGAACCTACCGCAAGGCGATTCAGGAGGGTCTTATGGATGCCCTTATCAAGATGGTACCAGGAAGGAGGGAGCCAGCTCTCCCCTCGGTCCCCTGGAGGCCACAGGTCAGACCGGAAGTTTTAGTTGCACAACATGCCTAATACCACTGTAAACACGAACATATATTGATAGCCGCAAGTTTCCCCCAACCCGATGTAAGTTGTCTCATTTTAACGGTTTATTAGGTAGTTATTAAATTTACGGGAATAGCAGGTACAAGACATGATCAGGAATTCAGGAGTACATGAGTACTATAATTTCAGGTCACTGTATATATAATACAGGATAACAAGTACAAGATTCAAGTCACTGCATGTAATGCAGGATAACAAGTGTAGTATTCCCGTAAATGAGATAATCACAAGTCAAGTATATCATGCCGGGTGTCAAGTGATAGCATGACAGGGAGATGATATTTGGCAGGTGACCAATCAAGTCAAGAGATTGATATTAGTCTGGATGGCAAGTCATGTCATAATAAGGGGCCTTGCCAAGTAGTAGCATGTTTGGTGTCAGGTGATAACACCTCAGTTGTCAGGTGATACAAACAGATATTAAATAGTAGCATGTAGTAATGACATGTCAAGTGTTAACATATCAGGTAAATACATGGCATGTGATAGAGTAGTAGCTGAGCACAATCAAGCGGAGCTGAGCAAGCTGGAGGCATAGATAGCAAACAGTATTTAACACTGGAGCGTCTGGCAAGGTTACCGGGACAACTCGGCTTAAGGTGTGAGTAGAAAATCCGGCAGCCTCTCGCCTAGACGAATCTAGTGGTAAAGTGCTGAGTGCTGATCATGATACCAGACGGAGCTGAAGAACCTGACGGTCCCAATCACCTCTCTTTCAAGATAGTGAGAGACCGGAGGCTGAAGGACGGAGAGACCTGTCGGTCCCAATCACTTCCCTTTCGAGATCGTGAGAGACCGGAGGCTGAAGGGTCCGGAAGTCAAGTACGCTCGGGGTTTAAGCGTACTCTCGGTGGCTACTAGCCATCCCAGGAGTGGGCAGAAACCCAGAGTCTAACGACCACGAAGGTCGGCCACGCATGGTATAAAACAGTAAAATACAACATAGGCATGGTATATGTACAAGAATTAAACTACCCTAATACAAGCATTCGTCACAAAGCAATACATGTCCAGTCATTGGCACTCGGCCATACAAAAATACAGGGACTCAGCCAATACAAAACATTTAAACATGGAATAAAATACATGTCGACCCGACAAAGCGGGGAAACCCAAATGGAGGCGAGGACACTCGCCTAAATCTCTGGAATAGCTGAAAACTCTGAAATCCATGGAACTCGCGTACGCGCCATAAATATAATAAGTGAAGAGGAGAGAGAAAGAGTTAGAGAGAGAAAGAGAGAGAAAACTAGAGAGAGAAGTATATGGAAGGAGAGAGTGCACAGGGAGACGCGGGTTTTGAGAGTGAGACACGGGAGTCGCAGACGCGGGAGTCACAGACGCGGGAATCGCGTCGCAAAGGTGCCACAAACGCGGGGTTCGAGACCCGCGTTCAAGTCAGGACACGAGAAGAACGCGGACGCGGTCATGGGTTCCGCGTCGCATTAGCATGAGAAGAACACAGACGCGGGCATTAGCTCTGCGTCGTGCAGACATGAAAGGGACACAGACGTGGGCATGGACTCCGCGTTGCGTCGGTACAAGAACGCGAAGGCCGCATTTAAACAATGCCAAGAACGCGAAGATCCACGTTAAGGCATTGCCTGGAGCGGGGGGGTGAGATCCGCGTCAGTAATATACAGAGAGGAGAAGGGAGAGAGAAAGGGAAAGGTGCCTTGCTTTGGTGGTGGTGTTATTTGGTGGAGGAGTTGAATTTTGATGGAGTAATGAAAAGAAGGTGAAGGAGGTGATGTTTGGAGGTTGAAGTAGTGGAAATGGAGGTGGGGTTGTGATGGTGAAAGTGATGGTGGAAGTGAAGAGGGTGGTGGAAAATAGTAGAGGTGATGGTGATGTTAGTTGTTGTCGTTGTAATCGTCACCGTAATGATTAGGAATAATCGCGAACGATTACCGGAATAATCATCGAAGATATTACCGACGAAGAAGAGCTCGGCCCCAATCCAAAGGAGGTGGCCGGCCCTTGAGAAGATGATGGGGTGGGGTGATGGTTTTGTGGAGAGGTTTTGATGGTGGTAGTTTTGGAGAAGGTAAAGGAGAAGGTGAAGGCTTGGTGGAGTTGTTGAAGTTGTGGTGCTTTAAATGGAGATGGAGGAGGAAGAAGATGAAGGTAAGAAGTTGGAGAAGTTGTAGTAGTTGTTGTTGTGTGGAGATGAAGGAGGAGTTGGTGGTGGTTAAGGTGTTGGTGAAGAGAAAATGAAGTTGAAAGGAGAAGGAAAGGTTTATATAGGATTTGGAATTGTGAAGGAGATGTAAAAATGTTTAGGGAGGGGTTTTTTTGTAAAAATGGAGAGGTGAGGTGGCTCTTGGCCGGCCATGGTGATGGGAGAGGAGTTGGATATTTTGGAGAAGATATTTTGGAGGAGATATTTTTGGTGGAAGGTTGGAGAAGATAATGGAAGAATGGAGAATTTGGTAGAATTTGGTGGAAGGAAAAGAAAGGAAAGAAAAAAGGAAAAGGAAAAGAGAAAAGATATTTTCTTGGAAGAAAAAAGGAAAAATAATTAGAGTGGCGGATTCCCGGGATTCAGTTGCGGATGCGAAAAACTTTCGGAAAAATACCGAAATCGTCCGAAAATCAAGTATCTCGGAACGACCCGCAAAAATTCTCAAAAATCAAAAATATTATTCTAAGAATCATGGTGAAATCCATTTCAAGAAATTCTTTATAGTTTTTAAATTAAAAATTCTGGAATCGGTCGCCAATATCGGTCGACACCAAATCTGGCAGAAATCTGATAAATCCTGAAAATTCTCAAAAATGAATTAAGATAGTAAATATTATTCTAAGCAAATATGGGAAAGCGGTTTCTCAAAATTTGACTCCATTTGTAAATTAAAAATTAAGGAATCGGTCAGCGGTGCTGGGTCGACACTGGTTTTGAAGATTTTCCTTTTAATTCAGAAAAATTTCAGAAAATCATAAAAAATCTAAAATATTGAAAAATGATGTTTAAAACTGAAATCGGTCAAATCAGAATACCAGAAAGACCAAATTGAGTAATACTCTAGGATCGGGTCCCTGGTTCAGAGAAGAGCAGACTCTGAGTCCACGAATCCGGATCCAAGACAAAACGATCATATAAATAATTCATAATACAAAATAAATATAGGAAGTAAATCGAAAAATACGATCGAAAAATCTGAATACGCAACTAAGTACGTATTCTGGGAGCGGGTGTTACAGTATATATATGAGGATTTTCTTGTTTGGATTATTCCTTCGACCTACTAGTTTCATGAAGCCGTAAACTGGTTGTACAACTGGTTTTGCCTGTATTTTGTTTTATCAGATTTTGTATCTATCGGATTTTCTGTGTCAGATTTATTATTACCATTATTATTTATACTATTATTATACCTTACTCGCCACTTATGTAATACACTGCTTGTCTCTTGATATTACACTTGTACTATTGAACTTAACTTCCTGACTTGCTTACTCCTGATTTTATATGAATTTTTTGGTTATCATTTTTGCTGCTTCTTTCTTGATTCCATGACTTAAGTACTCGATACACTTCAAATACCTATTCATGATGTTCTCTTATTCCTTATTTGAGAGCAACTCGGGTTGTGCGCACTCAATCAATCGAGACATGAGATATATAGTGTGTATATATATATGAGCCTTATTTGGTTTATTCCCTCGGCGTACTAATCTTATGAATATGTTAACTGAGCTATACAATTGGTTTTGTCACATTTGCATATAATATATTACTTGATGCCTCACTTCGTGCTTGTGTGTGTATGCTCACGATACAATTTTCGATACATGTTTTTCTGAGTCGGTTTTATTGATACACGTGTGTTTGCTTGTGCACGCCAATTGGTACTCATTTTATCACTCGTTGGGTAGCTTCTAACTCTCCTGAACTTACATGTCCAGATTCTGGAGGTTGGACTGTTGTGGACTTTCTGTTGATCAGAGTTACCTAGCAGTAGCATAGTGGATTAGCGGTAGGCCGTCTGAAGTCCTTTCTTCCAGCCTCTCCTGCTCGACTATCGAGCTTCCTTATTGTAGCTCGTGAGCTCTTTTTCGTACTGTTCATTCTTGTATATCTCATTATAATTAATATTTTGCATCTCTTAGTGATGTAATATTCACGTAATATTGGATCACGTCCTGTGATAACTTTGTACTTGTACTCCTTTGTTGAAAGTATAATATATCACGTATTTTTGTACTCTGATTTTTGCCTATACTAATGCTTAGCGTATATATGTGAGGGTATTTTCGCCCGTGTATATATGTCAGAGTAACGTTTCCGTACCCGCAGGATTGGGACGTTAAACACAGAATGTGATATAATATTACAAGAGTATTGCATCACCAAGAGGCACAAAAGTAAGATTTATAAAATATAAAAGACTGGAAGATACTCACGAGCTGCAAAAGGGAACTCTCGCGAGCCAGTGAAAAGATGGCAAGCCCAGAAAGGTCTACAGATGGTCTGCTTGCTCTACAAGAAAATCGCGATCTTCCATGAAAGGATCCACTTCGTTCGAAGCTCTGAGATCTAGCCAAGCAGGTCCAGAGTTATTAGAAAGTAACCCAATGAGTGCGTAACATGAAGCCAAGTGGCGTGCAGAGGCAAACACACGTTATACCGAAAAATATGTCATGAGCATAAGTCACACAGATATAAAATAAGCACTCTGAACATTACAAAATGAAATCAATATCAAAATCAGTAAATGCAGTCTGATTATTATATTATTACAAACTACTCGTCCAACCCGTATGTCAAGGTATGTGTCACGATGTCCCAGTACACATACATCCACATGTGAGTAAGATCAGGTTGGTTATTGGAAACTGATGGGGGATTAACGAACCATGTTGATAATGGGTCTCGTGCATATCTGGAACAACGACCTCAAGAGCGCGGTACTGAGCCGGAACCGGTCGCTAAGCCATAAGGGTCGTATTTGTATGCCCAGGAAGGAATAGAATTTGAAGAAAAAGTGCCAGTACACCCCACCGAAACACCTAGTGGCCCTCAGGTAGAATCTAAGTTTTAGTTGCACAACATTTGATTATTATAAACATGTACCTATATTGATTCCATCAGTTTCTCCCATCCCGGTATAAGTTGTCTAAATATTACAGATTATGTTCATGCTGATCAGTTTACGAAGATTAATAAGAATATAATAACAGGAGGAACATGCGGGATGCAGCAGTATAAAATCTCTGGGTGTTTAACATGACAACAGGTGTCAAGTTCTCGTAAAGGTGATGGCCATGAATCAGGTAATTATTATGTCAGGGGCTATGGTACGGGTGAAGTGCAACAATACACGTAAGTGCAGTGGTCAAAACATCATGTCGGTGGCAGGTATGTGACATGTCATAAAAAATTAGTGTAAGTAAATAGGTCAAACTCTTCACAATCATCTTAACATTAATAATAAATTAAGTTATTAAATATTCAAGCGGAGCTAAGTTAAGCTGGAGCAAAGCTAGGCCGTGTCAGCATAATGCTCGTTACACGGTGAAGTTAGGCCCCTGATTAAGCTAGCATTCATCTCTAGATTCTAATGCATTATGTGAGGCTAACGCTTGCGATGAAGCAAGCATATGAACACCTTGCTAATGCACACGGGGAAGCCACACTCACAGTGAAACTAAACACATACAACGAAGCAAGCGTATGAACATCTTGCTATTGCACGCGATGAAGCTACGCTTGGGCGAATATAAAGGTAAAGCACTGAGTGCTAAACTCGCCTATCTGGTGAAGCTAGTAGAGCCTGAAGGCTAAAACCAGAGGTTGAAGGAAAGCCCGAAGGCTAAAGTGAAGCCAGAAGGCTTAACCAATAGGATAAACAAGTGAAGGCACTCGCCTATACAACTACAAACATTCATCTACACAAATACAAGCACTCGCCTACACTATTACAAACATTCGCACACAAAAATACAAGTAATCGCATAAACACATGATGAACACATGCATGAAACACTCGCCAAAGCAAGTAACAAGCACTCGACTACAATATTACAAACATTCACCACACAAATATAAGCGATCACATAAACACTCGCTGAAGCAAGTAACAAGCATTCGCCTCAACAATGATTGGACACGGACGATGGAAGACTCTAGTGAAGCTCTGATGGATCTAACGCGCGAAACAGGAGGAGTGAGAGAGAGAGAGAGGTGAAATGAGAGAAAGGGGGAGAAAGGAGAGAGGAGGAGAGAGAGCGTGAGAGAGAGAGAACGTAAGAGAGAGAGAGAGAAAGAGAGAACGTGTGAGAGAGAGAGAGTAAAGAGAGAGCGTGAGAGAGAATGGGAAAGAGAGAACAGAGAGAGAGGGGAGGCTCGGCCAAGAGGGGTGACCGGCCTGAGCGGCGCGAGCGGTGGCACGCGATTAGGAGGAGAGGTGGTGTAGCTAGTGGGGAAGTGGTGCACTGGGGAGGACATGGTGGCTGAGGGTGGTGGAGTGATGAAGGTGATGGTAGTGGTTTGGCAGGAGGTAGAGGGGAGAGAAAGTGGAGTGATGGTGGCAGTGGCGTTGGGCTATAATCTGGAAGGAGGTTGGGGAGGGGTGGTCCAGGTGGTGGAGTGGTGGCGCTAGTGGTGGTGGAGTGTTGATTTGGTGGTGGTTTTAGTGGTGGAAATGGTGGTTTTGTTGGTGGTGGAGGAGGAAAGGGAGAAGGGGAGGCCGACAAAGGGGTGGATCGGCCTTGTGCTGGTGGCGGCTGGCTGCGGCGAGGGGGCGATGGTGAAGCGGCCAGGGGCGATGGTGGGGAGAGGGAGAGAGTAAAGAAGTGTGAGAGGTGGGAGAGATGAGAATGTGGGGAGTGAGGGAGATAAAAAAGAGAGGGGTGTGGGTGATAGAGAGAGAGTGGAGAGAGGGGATTGGAGGAGGTGGAGGTGCATGGGGAGAGAGAGGAGGAGAGGTGGCCGGCAAGCCCAGGTGGGGTTGGCTGTGCATGGGAAGAGGGGAAGGAAAAGAAATAAAGAAAAGGAAAATAAAAAAAGGAAAAAGAAAAAATAAGGTAAAAAAATAAAATGGAAAAAGAAAAAAAAGAAATTTGAATAAATTGAAATAAAATAGTAAAGCAATGAGCTGGGTGATTAGTCTACAGTTCTGCATTATTATATCACATTTTTCTACTAATTTATGAATAAAATATCGGTCTAAACCGTGTTTTGGTCTCTCTTGTAGATAAATCAAGAGTCTAAGAGTAAAGGAGTAATAAGAGCTCAATTAAACCATTTTTGGGTAATTAAATCCAGATTTCTTAGAGGCCAAGCAATGGAGCATCTAGAAGATGCATTGAACCTAGACCCTTGCGCACATCAGACGAATATCCGGGCAAAAATACCAGAATTCAAATATACCAGGAAGGTTCTCGAAGCCAGGAGAAGTTCCTCGCCAAAATCAGGGATCTAAGTCCCTAGTTTGATCACGGAAACACAGTATTTGCCGCGTTTCTGTGGCAAAGTGGTGGGCCCACGCGTCAATTTTCGACACGTGGTCTCGTCTCGCCTTCCAGAGCCTTCTTTCGCCTATAAAAACCCCTGCAGAGGTCCGAAACGCAAGCAGATTATAAATTAGGGTAGGTTTTCTCTCTTCTAGTTATAGATTAGGATTTTTTTTCTTCTTTTATTTTATATTTTCATCTTCTTTTAGATCTTGTAGTAGGGCAGAGAAATTCAGAGACAGATAGAGAGATATTGATGTAATAGATGGTGATAATTTATGTAAAGAATGCCTCCTTTCTTCTCTATTATAATCTTCTCCATCTTCTACATAATGCTTGGCTAGATTTTCTTCTCATGGCGACTAACTACTGATCACTAACTAGCTAACCACTTACTTGATAATTCATATGAATCTAGTAGGCTCTACAAGGCCTTGCTCTTGCAAGAGCCATTGATGGCTCATGATGATGGGTTCTAACATCTAACTTGCTAACTTGCTATCCAAACTAAATCTCTTATTTCATGCTTGCTTCTAATAGTTTTGATGATTTAATGTTTGTATTAGCTTGCTCTTGATGCAAGTTTGAATGTGAAGAGCCATCTTATTTGTCATGCTTTGTATCGTCTCTCGAAGCAAAGGATTAGTGATGGCCAAGGATCAATGTGAGGCAACTATCACTAAGAGGTTAGCATGTTAGTAGAGTAATTAGTAGTTAGAAACCATGAGATTTCTTTCATAGCATTCCTCATTCTTTTTACTTTGTTTAAAAAATTAATTTCAAAACCCTTTTATCATTTCCCATTGTTTTCACCAACTTCTTAGTTCATCTTTATTTCACCTTCTTTTTGTTTTCAAAAACCTTCTCTCTTTTGTTTTGTCTTCGCCGTTTTCATTGTATTCTCCATGTATCACTTTCTGGATTTCTTTTCCTTTTCTTCTTCTTTTTCTCATTCTTTTACAAAGAAGAACTTGTTAACATAACATGTGAATAAGAATTGTTAGTACTTCTATTGCCTCCCATTCCTGTGGATTTGACCCATTGAGCCAAGCTATAACGGAAGTATCGAGGGAACATTAGCACATAGACATTTTCATCGATTTCATAAAACACATGTTTTGAGTGCTGATTTTGCTCCGATTAAATTTTTGGCGCCGTTACCGGGGATGGGAATGGTTTTGATTTCACATTTTTGTTAACATTTTCTTCTCTGTTTTGGTGTGCAAGGCAATTTTTACATATTCTTTGCATTGCAGAAGGCCACCCTTGCTTGCCTCTTTCTGGTCTAGAAAGCAGAAAGCTTACTTCTAGAACCTTGCCATAGAAATTAAAGCAAAGCCGCGCAAGCGCGGCAATTTTGTGGCAATTGTATTTTGTCTTTTGCGGGGACTTTGCAAGTTGCACATATTGTTATATTCTGCTGCCAATTTTCTGCTTTGATTGCCTACACACTGTAATAAACTAAAGAACTAAATTACGGTATTTGAATGCTTTTAAAATGGTTTAGACATTTGCATTTAGGCACGTGTCAAATTTTCATTCCAATATACTATACTTTGTTCTGCTGTTGTGATTTGAATTGAGGTGTACATATGGCTTTGCATATAGCATAGGATAAACACGTGAGTGATTACTCGCTTTATGTTATATTCTTGTCTATATTGCACACTTGCACGAATTGGACTTAAGGACTAAACCCATACAAGATAAGGTGGAGATTTCATCACCCTTCTTAGCCCAAAAATCACCTCCCGCCTCACACAACCCAAGCCCTAATAAAAATTGATAGACATTGGCCCCTAGGGACATCTCAGACTCATTAACAGATTGACCGAGGGTGAAACTTGTTTTGAATCTTACTCTTGTGAAATTGGTGTCTAAGCATGGGGATTAAGATGTTACACCTCGAAGATACCGTGGTTTGGCGTAATTAAGGTCCGTTGCTTATGCACGGAGACCTCCCACCGTATTTTGCCCCTACCTGGCCGATTAAACTTGTGGTCGGATTCAAGCAACAACCTCTCCCGGGTAATCGACCAGTTAGGAGTCGTCTAGGTCTAAGTCAGCCTTAATATAGGCTTGGTTTTGATTTTATTTCTTTTTATTTGTTGTTTGATTTTTCTTTTTATTTGTGATTGTTTGTGAAATAGAATTCAACAATAACAATTTTTTCAATCCTACTATGAATCCATATTTCACACAACTCTATTTGATTCAGATAATTCCAATCCGGCCTTTTACAATATGAACCAATCAAATATACCGGGTTGGACTTATCCGAATCAATACAACCCATACGCCCAATCTTATGACTATAATTTCCAAAATAAATTTAACTCTTCACAGAGTCAATGGGGATTCACCTCCTCCGAGTCAAATTTTCAACCTCCTTATCCACCTTGTCCGCAATTTACACAATATTCATTCCCCGATTTCGCTTCCTATACTCCTTTTCTAGAACCATCAATTAAAAAAATTCGAGGTAGAAAAGAGTATAGAAGCCATGCAGGGGCTAAAACGAAAATTTCAAAAAATATTAGCCCCCCAAATCCACACTATTTCCAAGATTCGTACTCAGTCCCACAAGTTCAAATTAGAAAACCATCAATCTGGGAAATGAGTATGCATGAGTCCGAAAAACAATCAAATCTGATAGACTCACGATTTCACTATAATTTTCAAAACAAATCTTCATCTTTTCAAGCCCAATCACAACAAAATGATGAACCAATCGACTATGAAAAGATACTTGAAATCATGACTCAAGCTCAAATCGCTCATAATCATGACAAAGATATGATGGTCAAAACTCTCTATTCTCATCCTTTGACCATTCCTGATGTCACTAACCATTCTGTTAGAGCCAAAGAATCATGTTGTTTTGAAAATCAAGATTCAATTTCAGTCCACCCATCTGAAATTGACCAAACCTCAAATGTTGAAAATCCCATTGATATTTAGGTAAGTTATCCTTTTTCTGAGATTGAACTTGAGCATGAATATGATCCTGAACCTCAACTTGGTAATTTAATTTCACTGCCTGATTCCATAATGACTAAGGTGTTTTTACCTGATTTCAGGCTTTTTCCCGAGTCAATATTGGATCCTGTGCCAATCCATCGTGAAATTGAATCGCCAATTATGATCAACAAATTGAACTTGACCAATTTCATACTTTTGAATGTCCCATTGACAAATTGACAAGTTTTTCTTTCAAAGAAATTGAATTTAGATAGGAATGTGACTTTGATCCTTAAATTTATGATCCAGTTCAAATTCCTGAATCAATATCTACTCCGGTTTTGTTACCAAAACTGAGCAATATTTTAGAGTTAGTTTTGGTTTCCATACCTATCATTCTTGAACTTGAATCACTAATCTTAGACAGTCACATTCCATTATGGGGAAATGAATGTGGACTTGAGTTTCAACTTTTTGATTTGGACCCGATTCCTAAACTAATTTTGACTCCTTAACCTTTACTTGACTTAAGTCAAATTCCTGAGTCAGTATTAGTTCATGCACTTCTTGAGTTCAAATCAATCATTCCATCTTTTCATACTCCATTTTGGGACAAAGGTATTGATAAAATTGACTCAGAAATTTGAAATCACCTAGAGGGGGGGTGAATAGGTGATAATGCTAATCAATGTACAAATTAAAAAGTTGTGATGCAACGATCACCCAAAACAAGACTAGAAGCTGAATACCCCGTGAAGGGCTCTGAACTCCTTCCTCGTGATTCCTCTAGATAAGAGTTTGAGGTGCGTATTGCAATCTTTTTGTATAAGTATTGATCGACAATATAGCAATGAATATGAAGCAAGTAAATATAGCAATGAATATAAAGCAAGTAAATGAAGCAAGTAAACCAATCGCAAATACAGAGATTTGTTTCGAGGTTCGAGCACCCAGCTCTACGTCCCCGCCTTCACCTAGAAGGATTTTCCAACCACTATAACTTTCACAAAGAATTACAACCACACCAGAGTACCCAACTCCTCAATCACACTCCTCTAGTTCAGAGGTAGTGGAGCCACAAGTACAATAATCACTGGATGATCAAAAGACCACAAACTCTTTCTTGAAAACTTTCTTTACAAAAATCCTAGAGAATAATATAAAGATTGAAGCTCAAGGTTTTGTAAGTGATACAAAAATAGAAGATAGATTTTAAGAACCAAAAACTTTCAGAAAACTTTTAAAAATAATAGCCTAAAACTTAAACAAAGCTCTTTCTCAAGAAAACTTAAAACTTTTGATTTTTGAATTTGTTGTTGTGAAAACCTCTACCCTAATGACCCCTTTATATAGGATTTAGGAAGAGTAAACATAGAAAAGTTTTACCTGAATATAAGAGAAAGAAATTGACCCTCTAATACAGCTAACCACGTTTTATTTAAACTTAAACACATTTTGAAAACATGTTAAAAATCAGCCTCCAGAAAATTAGCCATTACTGCCAATCTGGCAGATTGGTCAACTTTGAGCACATTGTTCAGGCTGTAAACGTCCGAATTCAGAATTAGGTATATAGGAATAATTTGTAGATATTTAAGTCTTCGTTTTAATGCAACTAAAATCAACTCAATATCATTTTTTATTAAAAGTTATCAATAAAACACTGACAGGTGTCAAAACAGAAACTGTAAGCTATTTTCAGAACAAGAACAGAGTTCAACCAAATATTTGACATCTTTAAAATTTGAATCTGAAATGATTTTTGAATAAGAAATTTAGATCTGAAAGTTATCTTTGAAATGCAAGTTAAACCATATTATTTGAATATAAGAATAAAAAGTTATGATAACAACTATAAAAGGGTGTCAAGCAGATCAGTAGAACTAAAACTGCTTCAAATCCAAAACCCGATATATGTACTTGAAATCCAAAACCGATTAAATCAAAAACCAAACATATTGAATTTATGTGTGTGTATTTGAGCTTCAAACGTATATACTTTTCTTTAACAAACTAAAAATATAAAAACTTTATTGGAAGGTGTCTCTGAACCGCGTTGCCGAGCTAGAACCTCCTCTCCTATGAAAGAGTCCTCTTGTGCCATCAACCTTTCAATATGTTTTAAGCGCCAATAACCTTGCAACATGCTTAAAGCCATCAAGACTTGTACAAACCTGAAATTCATTCTAGAATCTTTATTAGGAACAAATAGCTTTTGTATGTTTTGTTATCATCAAAACTATATAAATGGAGAGTGTAACCTTTTGGGCCAACAATCTCCCCCTTTTTGATGATGACAAAACATATAAGCTATAATACAAGATATAGAAGAGAGGTAAAAACTCCCCCTCAAATGATGCTCTATTATCAAGTATAAAATATGAAACATGAACATATAAAAAACATATATGAGTTAAACATGTACAACACATGAAACCAAAACATGAAACCACAAATACTTCTCCCCCTTTTTGTCATACATCAAAAAGGTTAGAAAACAACCAATAAATAATATATGCATAAACAAGATATAAACATGCATATATGCATACATAAACTCAAATATCTCTTCCCTTTTTATCAATGCATCAACAAAGGGGCTAAGGAAAGAATAATCAATTGTCATATCATCAAATCTTAAAGACTAAAATTTAAGTTTTTTTTATACCAATTTAAAATTTTTGATAAACATATTGATACCAATAGAAAAATATTGATACCAATTAAAGATAAAAACCAAATTTTTACATAAACACTAAAATTATTTTGCAATAAGGATACCAAATAGAGAATAATACTAATTTAAGATCGTTGATACTAATATTGAAAATGTTAGCATATATCAAACCAAAGTATTTTACATCATAAATGGTGGGAGTAAGATACCAATTTGAAATGAAAACTGATACAAATTGAATTTACAATCAATACAAATTTTACATAAAACCAATTTAAAAACAAGAATTTTCTCCCCCTTTATGAAATACTAAAAGAAACAATGCATAAGCTTGTAATAGATACTAATTAAAAATAATTGACATAATGAACTAAATCAAGCTTAGCAAACATAATTTGTGCTTTTTTTTCAATAAAAATGTAAAGACATGTGAAACAAGCACAATCAAATCATATATATGTATTTATGGATATATTAATTGAAATATGATGCATACATATATAGAAAACACATATGAGCATACAAACATATGAAATATCAATTTTGATACCAATAAAAATATAATGAGGATCAAATGTATAACTCATACTTATCACCCTTATCATGCACAAGTTTAAAAAATATTCAAGAAGGGTATACAAGGCATGGTCGCCGATCCAACCACCCTTAAAAGGTAGGGGTTTTCAGAAATTATGATTTGAAAGTAAAGAGGCATAGTTTGAAAATTCTACCATGTGAAGAATACGAACTAGTTAAAAGAAAATTTTGTAAACTAGTACGAAATCCTTCAAGTAAGGAATAAAATATATTTCATGAAAAACATGTAGATCACATGATCACTAAACACTTAAAGTCCATAAAGCTTATATCATACTCATGAAAACAAAATCATGAGAAAACAATAAGTGAGGTGAGTGTACAAGATATATGTGAAGCACATTATCATGAAAATATGCAATCAAGCTCAATTGAAATTCCTTAAACATGAAAATCGTCAAAACTAAATTTTCATTAAAAACAATTTATACTTCAAGGCATATGTATGTTTTGACAAAATAAGAAGTATACATACATGTCTCTAAACACAATTGAGTCCATAATAAAGATTTGCATGAAAAACAAATGACTCAAGGGGTATATATGTATATATTAAGGTTTGGCAAAATAAACAAATACATGAAGTGAAAACACATGATCATAAAATATGTTCAAGATGGGGAATACAAGTTTAAAATGCATGAATCATCAAAACTAGTCTATACTAGTACATTTAATAAGCACAAATGAGCATTTAAGCACAAACATATAGAAGTCTATTTGTGGCTCACTAGATGTACAAGTATATATCCAATTTTAATGAAAACTAACATCCAAACATGTAATCAAATCATGAAGCATAAAACGAGACATAAATCAACATGATAAACATAAATACGATCATTATGTAAATCCACATGCTATTAGAACTATGATATACATAATAGCTAAACAATGGTGAGGACATAACATATGGGTTCATATAAACATGGGTGATCTCCAATGCTATACATGCATGTTAATGATCTAATAATCATGACATTTAACATACTAATCAAAACATGCTAAAACTCAATAATGTGAAAAGCATGTAAATATAAATGGGGTTAGAGATCGATGCCAAAACCGATGAAGGCACCTCTCTAGTTTTCCAAACCAAGATGGTCGTCCCACCAAACTCCCCTTGAAAGTGATGCATCCAAATAGTCCTTTTTTAAGCTCGGAACGCATCCACCTCAAGGCACCATAACTCTCACGTCATGCGAGAGCCCACACCTACATCAAATACAATAGGGGTGGTCTTTGGTACCCATACTTTCTTAGGTCCTAAAGAGTTAGTGTCACGAACCCACATAAGATTATTTGTCCTATTTATATGATCATAGCAAAATTTAGCTAAATGGCCATTCCGACCACAATAAGTGCATCTATAAATTCTTCCATATTTAAAAGCATAATGAGTGTGTGGCTTACGAACATGTGAATTGTGAGCATGAGTAGTTTTAACATGAGTGTCATGTGAAGTTTTGGCATGATGAGCACGAGAATTTTTAGCATGAGAAGTTTTATCAATCTTAGCATGTGGAGTGTGCAAATGCTTCTTTGAAAATATTTCCTCTAATTTATTAGTATTAAAAGCACATTCCTTTAAAACATTTCCAAAATTAATGATTTTAGTTTTTAACAAGGATAATTCATTTTCATCAATTTTTGAAAATTTAGCTTTACAAGCGACTTTATAAGCATCAAACTCTCTTTTAATTGAAATAAGATTAGAAGAAAGTTCTTCCTTTTCTTTTGAAACAATTGCAAGTTGATTTTCAAGCATCTCACTTTCCTTTTTCAATTTTGAACACTCTACCTTTTTATCATCATAACTTTCTGAGAGTTCAACAAAAGCATGATCTAACATTTCTCTACTTATTTCATTTTCAACATCAAGTGGTTGAGAAGTTACCTTAGGTGTGTTTGCCATGAAACACATATTTGCCGTGTCGATCTCATCTTCGGATTCACTTTCCGAATCCCAAGTAGCTTTGTATACCTTCTTTTCAACCGGCCTCTTTTGCTTCAAGGAGGAGATCATCTTTTTCTTAAAATCGGGGCAATCGGCCAAGATGTGTCCGAGTTTCCGACAGTTGTAGCAAATGATTCTTTTCCCCTCATTCCCTTCCCATTTCTTTCTATAGTTGAGTTTGTTCTTGCGGTACATCCTCTTCACATTTCTCACTAGGAGAGATAGCTCCTCATCCTCGTCTTCATCTTCATCATTGTCATCAATGGTAGAGGAAGACTTGAAAGTTATGGATTTCTTCTTTTGAGGTACCGCTTCTTCTCTTGCCTTCTTTTCCATCTCATGAGTCTTATGGTTTCCAATAAGACTTATGATATCCATTTCATCTTTATCATTCAACTCCTTTAAGGTGGTAGCTTTGATCTCCCATGATGAAGGAAGAGCTCGAATTACTTTGCGCACCTTTTGGTCGTTGCTTATATCATCACCTAGAGAAGAAAGAGCATTGGTAATCTTAGTAAACTTGGTAATCATAGAATCAATAGACTCATCTTCAAGCATTTTGAAACTTTCATATTGGGACCTCAAAAGATCTATTTTAGCTCTCTTTACTTGTGATGTCCCCTCGTGTGTGACCAATAAATGTTGCCAAATCTCATAAGCGGATTGGCAGTGTATAACCCGCGTAAGATCATCCTCATTCAAGGCGGTGAGAAGAGAATTTTGAGCCTTAGAATTAGCCCCATATTCTTTATGGGTAAAATCGGACCAAGTGCTCTCCTCACTATCGGGTCTACTATAGGGTTTGGTCAAGGATTTAGCAACTAAACTACCTAGGGATTGTAGAAAGATAGTCATCCTAACCTTCCAAATAGGAAAATTGAGTCCATCAAATTTAGGAGGGGTCTTAATGTTGTCGGCCATTTTACTAGTGTATGAATGAAAGAATGCAAATAGTGATTAGCAAATTTTAGGATCTCTCTAAGGATGTGAAGCCAAAAACTAGAGTCCTAACTCTGATACCAATTGAAATCACCTAGAGGGGGGTGAATAGGTGATAATGCTAATCAATGCACAAATTAAAAAGTTGTGATGCAACGATCACCCAAAACAAGACTAGAAGCCGAATACCCCGTGAAGGGCTCTGAACTCCTTCCTCGTGATTCCTCTAGATAAGAGTTTGAGGTACGTATTGCAATCTTGTTGTATGAGTATTGATCGACAATATAGCAATGAATATGAAGTAAGTAAATATAGCCATGAATATAAAGCAAGTAAATGAAGCAAGTAAACCAATCGCAAACACAGAGATTTGTTTCGAGGTTCGAGCACCCAGCTCTACGTCCCCGCCTTCACCCAGAAGGATTTTCCAACCACTATAACTTTCACAAAGAATTACAACCACACCAGAGTACCCAACTCCTCAATCATACTCCTCTAGTTCAGAGGTAGTGGAGCCACAAGTATAATAATCACTGGATGATCAAAAGACCACAAACTCTTTCTTAAAAACTTTCTTTACAAAAATCCTAGAGAATAATATAAAAGATTGAAGCTCAAGGTTTTGTAAGTGATATAAAAATAGAAGAGAGATTTTAAGAACCAAAAACTTTCAGAAAACTTTTGAAAATAATAGCTCAAAACTTAAACAAAGCTCTTTCTCAAGAAAACTCAAAACTTTTGATCTTTGAATTTGTTGTTGTGAAAACCTCTACCCTAATGACCCCTTTATATAGGATTTAGGAAGAGTAAACATAGAAAAGTTTTACCTGAATATAACAGAAAGAAATTGACCCTCTAATACAGCTAACCACGTTTTATTTAAACTTAAACACATTTTGAAAACATGTTAAAAATCAGCCTCCAGAAAATTAGCCATTACTGCCAATCTGGCAGATTGGTCAACTTTGAGCACATTGTTCAGGCTGTAAACGTCCGGATTCAGAATTAGGTATATAGGAATAATTTGTAGATCTTTAAGTCTTCGTTTTAATACAACTGAAATCAACTCAATATCATTTTTTATTAAAACGTTATCAATAAAACACTGACAGGTGTCAAAACAGAAACTGTAAGCTATTTTCAGAACAAGAACAGAGTTCAACCAAATATTTGACATCTTTAAAATTTGAATCTGAAAATGATTATTGAATAAGAAATTTAGATCTGAAAGTTATCTTTAAAATTCAAGTTAAATAATATTATTTGAATATAAGAATAAAAATTTATGATAAAAACTATAAAAGGGTGTCAAGCAGATCAGCAGAACTAAAACTGGTTCAAATCCAAAACCCGATATATGTACTTGAAATCTAAAACCGATTAAATCAAAAACCAAACGTATTGAATTTATGTGTGTGTATTTGAGCTTCAAACGTATATACTATTCTTTAACAAACTAAAAATATAAAAACTTTATAGGAAGGTGTCTCTGAACCGCGTTGCCGAGCTAGAGCCTCCTCTCCTATGAAAGAGTCCTCTTGTGCCATCAACCTTTCAATATGCTTTAAGCGCCAATAACCTTGTTACATGCTTAAAGCCATCAAGACTTGTACAAACCTGAAATTCATTCTAGAATCTTTATTAGGAACAAATAGCTTTTGTATGTTTTGTTATCATTAAAAGTATATAAATGGAGAGTGTAACCTTTTAGGCCAACAAAATTAATTTGAAATTTTGAAAATTATATGAGGTAAAATTCTTAATAAAAACCATACATATATACATCATTCTAGTGGGTTGTATTATAGAAGTCTCTAGTGGGTTCCTCCGAACTCCACGCAAATTAGATTGGGCTGCATTTCGTGGACCAATCCGACCACCACCAGAACCACCACCTTGAGGTGATTTTTCCTTCCCTCTCTATTTGTTTCATGCATACATACATCACGATGCATTAAGGACAATGCATGCGATAAGTGTGAGGGAGGATTTACTAACATAGAGTTTTTTAGATTTTCTTTCTTTTTCACTTCTTTTAGGATATTCTTAGAATTTTCCTTTTATATAGGATTTTTCTCTTTCTTTAAAAACTTTTTGAAATAAGAGACAAAGTTTTGATCTATTTTTAAAGAAAATTAAGATGATCTTAGAAATTAAGTAAGCCTTAATTATGATATCTTAAACCTAGTTGAAATAATGAATCTTCTTTAAGATTATAGGCTAAGTAAGATAAATCGAAGAGATAATTTTATAGTGAATTTTTTGCCTTAGATAGTATGCACTTCACACTTACACATTTTTGGGATGAAAATAAAGACCTAAAATGCCCAAAAGCAAAAAATAAAAAATAAATAAATATATGGTATAAATGAATAAAAAATCACTTATTAAGCTGGATAATTATATCTCAAGAAGCATGATTATTCACACCTAAAGGTGGTAGTAAAGAACAAATAATCCCTTTTAGTTTTATGGCTTTGTTTACTCGAGTCCTTAAACCCGAGGGATATTTTCTCGTCTGGTGCCCTAAAACCGTCTGGTCTGAAAGTCATCGGTTAAAGGCTCACTACCCGGGTAAACTAGAAAGCTTAAGAAAAATAAGAGAATAAAAAAGAAATATATATATAAATAAATGGCTTGATGGTTAGAGTTGAAATCCCAGAAATCTTTACTATTACAAAGTGCATATTATCTAGGTTCTATGATGGATAAAATATTCAATCTAATTTTGAATTCTTACCTTAATTGAAGGCAAGATCTTGCATATAGATTAAGTTTAAGGAAGAATGATTTTTGGTGGACTTATGACCTTAGATCGCTTATATTTTGCAAAAATATTTCGTAAACTTATCTCTCTTTCAAAATGTATTTTTAAAATACTAACATTTATCTTCTTTCTTTATGGATTTTGTGGGTGCAATTTGCTGAAAACCCTCAGGAGACAAATTGCCTCCTCTAGGGGAAACCTAGAGATTTAACGGCTTGTTACACACGCTCAGTGCAATCGCGTCACTTGCGAAAGTGGTATAATAACATTTGTAGTATAGTTTTTCTTTTCTTGTTTTACTTGGGACGAGCAAAAGATAAGTGTGGGAGTGTGATTAGTCTACAGTTCTACATTATTATATCACATTTTCTTACTAATTTATGAATAAAATATTGGTCTAAACCATATTTTGGTCTCTCTTGCAGATAAATCAAGAGTTTAAGGGCAAAGGTTTTCTCTCTTCTAGTTGTAGTTAGGATTTTCTTCTTCTTTTATTTTATATTTTATTTTTCTTTTTAGATCTTGTAGTAGGGCAGAGAGATTCAGAGAGAGATAAAGAGATATTAATGTAATAGATGGTGATAATCTCTGTAAAGATACCTCTTTTTTTCTTTATTGTAATCTTCTCCATCTTCTACATGATGCTTAACTAGATTTTCATCTCTTGGTGACTAAGTACTAATCACTAACTAGCTAACTACTTACTTGATAATTCACATGAATTTAGTAGCCTCTACAAGGCCTTGTTTTTGCAAGAGCCATTGATGGCTCATGATGATGGGTGCTAACATCTAACTTGCTAACTCACTAACCAAGCTAACTCTCTTATTTCATGCTTTCTTCTAATGATTTTGATGATCTAATATTTGTATTTGCTTGCTCTTGATGCAAGTTTGAATGTGAAGAGTCATCTTATTTGTCATGCTTTGTATCATCTCTTGAAGCCAAGGATTAGTGATGGCTAAGGATCCATGTGAGCCAACTATCACTAAGAGGTTAGCATGTTAGTGGAGTAATTAGTAGTTAGAAATCATGAAATTTCTTTCATAGCATTCCTCATTCTTTTTACTTTGTTTTAAAAATTAATTTCAAAACCCTTTTATCATTTTCCCATTGTCTTCACCAACTTCTTAGTTCATCTTTATTTCACCTTCTTTTTGTTTTCAAAAACCTTCTCTCTTTTGTTTTGCCTTCGCCGTTTTCATCGTATTTTCGACGTATCACTTTCTGAATTTCTTTTCCTTTTGTTCTTCTTTTTCTCATTCTTTTACAAAGAAGAACTTGTTAACATAACACGTGAATAAGAACTGTTAATCCTTTTATCGCCTTCCGTCCCTGTGGATTCGACCCGTTGAGCCAATGCTATAACGGAAGTATCGAGGGAACATTAGCGCATAGACATTTTCATTGATTTCATAAAACACACGTTTTCGAGTGCTGGTTTCACTCCGATCACTGGGCTCCTTGGCTTGGGCTGGACTCAAGTCCGAGTCTAGACTCTGGTCCAGAACTGGGTTTAGGATCCACAGAATATGGTCGAGTAATAAATAAATACAGAAAAATAGAAATAATATAGGCGACAAATTGGGACACGTGGCTTGGTACATATCCTGGATCCAGGTGTTATAGGAAGCGCCTAGCTCGAGCGAAGCAACCGAAGGGCAGGAAACTGTAGGAGAAGTCTTCTCCTCAACCTCAGAACTCTAGAGGGTAAGTATTAATTTGGCTCCGTATCCTTCACATTATGCTTTCAAGGTTATGACACTTGTGTTTTGTAGAAGAGATGTCAGACAATCTGTAATATCCCTACTTGGTAATGCTGTATTTTTATTTTCTAAATATTTATTTTTGTTTCATATTATTTATTATTATTATTAATTAACTTGATTTATTATTATCATTATTATTATTATTAAATGTACAAATTATTTTGAGATAATAAATGGTAATTTGGCTTTATATATTATTACCATTATTTTCTATCAATATTTTTACTTACTTATTACTATTAATTCTATTATTATTCTTATTTTTAATTGTTAGTATTAGTAGTAGTTATTACTATTATTATTTCATTATTATTATTTGTGTTATTATTATTAATATTGTTAATGTTGTTTCATGGTTATTATTAATTATTATTAGTGTTAGTATTATTTTATTTATTTATTTTAATATTAGCATTAATATTAGTGGTAGTGGTAGTTGTTAATTATCATTACTATTGTTATTGTTACTATTAATTATCATTATTAATATTGTTAATTTTGTTAATTAGTATTATTAATTATTATTATTCTTAATATAAGTATATTTATTTGGTAATAGTATTATTATTTATTATTCCTTATTTTAATTTCATCTTCACCTTCTACCCTACACCCATTAACTCAAACCCGAAACCCTATTACCCATTAGCCCTATACCCATTATACTCTCCTATATAATCCACTAATCTAAACACAAACCCTAATTAATTACCCTAATCTTCTCTTCACCCCACTCACAGCTGCCACCACCATCCCCATTGCATCACCTTGGCTGCTCACGCACGCCCCTTTGGCCACGCACATCTCTTCGTTGCTGGATCCCGCGGCGTCTCCCATCACCGCATATCTCTTCCACGGCCGAGTTCCTCTTTTTCGGGCCATTCGCCTCTCCCATGCCAGAGCTCCAGCCCCCACGGCTGTTGCCTCTCTCCATCCCCACCTCCCTGCGCAAGGCCACGCCGGAGCCCCGCCGGCCATCCACGATAGCACACCACCACCCCCATGCCAGCGCTCCTCTGACCCCACGACCACCACCCCATCTCCTCGTTGTAGCGATGAGCTCATCCTCCCCCACCAACTTAGCCTATGCAACCTCCCACCTCCTCGGCTTGCACATCCATGCCATCCTCCCCCTCTTGCCACTGCTGCACCAAAGAAGCCGAGCCACCACCGCATAGTAGCCCACCTGCAGATCCCCCATGGCACACACCCCTCTCCAAGCCGCGCCCATGTCCCCTGCGCACCTCCACCAACGTGAGCAGCCTATGGTAAGCCTCCTTCTTCTCTGGTGAACCCCTGTGCTTCTCCGGTAGCCCGTGACTCCTTGATCCCCTCCACAATCACTCCGCCAAGCCATCGTGCTTCTCCGCGAGCTCCGCTATCGCCGGAGATCGCCGCGAGCCCTCCCCCTTGGCCGTAAGTCTTGATCTCTCCGGTGTTTTATTCTATGATGTACATATAATGTGTATTTAGATGTGTTTATATGTGTATTATGTGGTGTAGTGTGATGAGTATGTGTGTGTTTAATTATGTGAATGTGTGTGTAGAGTTTGTGTGTATATTTAGTATATGGGCATATATTAGTATGTATGTGTGTTAATGTGTTATTGTGTTTAATTATGTGTATGGGTGTATGTGTGTATGTATAGTGTGAGTTTGTGTGTAAGTATGCATGTATGTTGTGTGTATAAGAGTGTACGTAAATGTATGCGGTGTGTATATGTGTAAAGTGTATACCAATACGTGTGTATATTTGTGTTCGTGTGAGTTCATGTGTATGGTTGCATGGTACAGCGATACAGACCCGTTGCAGAAGATTCAGAATTGTGTTCATTATGGACCCGATACGATGGCGATTTGAAGACTGACCCATGAGATGATCCGGAGATCCGTA
Source organism: Agave tequilana (assembly GCA_038442645.1). Lineage (NCBI taxonomy): Eukaryota > Viridiplantae > Streptophyta > Magnoliopsida > Asparagales > Asparagaceae > Agave > Agave tequilana. The sequence continues at coordinate 24,473 of JAVJIF010027758.1, forward strand.
CCGGTTTGTGCAGTGAAGACCAGACGACGATTCAGATATAAAATCACGTCATTTCATGTGAATATTTGTTCTTATGTTATTTTTTATTTACTGTTGTCAGTAGGCGTTTATATGTTACTTGTATCATTTCATATGAGCGATTGATATATTTCACCAGTGTGATTACCTGTATCACTTCATCAGACATCAGTGAGCGTTTACCTTATTTATTTAGTTGATCTGAATGTTTATCATTTCATGTGTTAGTAATTCGTCGTTGTTGGCTTAGAAATCTTTTGATATATCGTACACATAACTAGATATGGCAATTTACCTAGTTGTGATAAATTTTAGAATATAATTCGACTGATCTTGAGGTTGATTGATTCGTGATTGAGGTTAAAAATTCATATTTTATATGGAGTAGTTATTAGACTTGTTATTCATTCATTTAGTGATAACTTAGATGAGGATTAATTTAGATATTGAGGACAGATTAGTTATAATGTTACTGTATTAAGAGATTGGATTTTTGATGCTTGGATCGGTATATGGAATTTGTTAGAGTTGAAATTGATATGAGATTTGTGTTCTTTTCACTGGATTTGAATAGAGTTCAGATGAAACTGATGACTTTTGGATTATTGATTGTGAGTATTTTTTAGATTTATCCCTATTCTATTAATTGAATATGGATGAATTTGTTGGTTGAGTATCAGAAGTAGATATTCTAGATCATATGTTGTTTAAGAATGTTTCACTATTCGGTTATGATTTCTGCATTTGTTGATTTAAATTGATCTTCAGGATATTTGATGGTTTACTTCATGATTGGTTTCTAGTTATTGTAGTTATTCAGTTACAGAGATAGAGTTATTGTGTTAGTGATCTCGTTGGATATCAGTGATATTATATTCTTAGGTTAGACATCAGTTATCAGTTACCAGCTGTTAGTGACTCAGTTGTTATTAGTGACCCTATATCTCCAGTATTTAGATGTCAATTATTCAGTTGTCAGATATTAGGTTTCAGTTGTCAGATTATCAGTTAGTATTAACATCAGCAGTGGTTGGAGATATCAATTACTATTACATAATAATTCATATTATTTGCTTATTAATAAAGATACCATAACCCGAAAAAAATGAGTAATTGTCTGATAATGCATGTCGTGTATTTTATAAGAACTTCTTATGGTATACTGAGTTTTGGGTACCACCATGGGAAACCAAGATAATACTGCCTACCTAGTTATTCAGTTCTTAGTTATTAAGATTATGTCCGGACTACGGTGCCATACCAGTTATTCTTTCTTGTGGGGTTGTGGTCTTCAGTTATTAGGGCTTTGCCCAGATTAGAGTGCCACACTAGTTATTCTTTTGTGTGGGGTTATGGTCTTCAGTTATTAGGGTCTTGCATCCATCTTGGTGCAGTGCCAGGAATGCCAGACCGTGGTACCAGACATGCACTATATTAGCAGCCAGTTACAATAACGATAATCTTGTTTGATATGTCAGAAAATGGCTGTAGTATTGGACACAGTTAAGTACTACATTAGTTAGGTTAATAATAACCAACCAGACTAGTGACATATGCTAGATATTATATCTTGATATTAATTGTTCATTTTACAGTTATGAGTTGTCTTTTATCTACAAACTTATTAATGTTATTAATTATTCAGTTGTCATTCCTTCGCTTTGTTTATTTATTATCATGTGTGAATGCTTATAAGTGAAATTGTAGTGATCATGCTTTATTATAGTTCATTTTTATAGCATGTTTTGGGTTACTTAAGACTTAGCGCGTATACGTGAAGTATTTTCCTTGCGTATAAGCGTCTCCGATGTGAAGTATTTTCCTTGCGTATAAGCGTCGCCGACTCTCGTCGCGTCTCCGCTCCAGCGTATTTTGGGAAGCGGGGCGTGACATTATCGGGTGTGACTCTGATGCTGAAGAGCTTGAGAGGTTGATGGCAGCCGTGGATGGAGGCTCCAATCCTGAAGACGAAGATAGAACCAAGCAGGAAGCCCCTCCTAGTTTAATTGGGTAGCCAAAGTCCTGTGAACCAACCTCTGAGATCGATGTCCTCGGAGTGGCGATGGTCCCAGAGGATACCTTTGATGTCGAAGGCCTCGAAGAGACGGTTTCCCTGGAAGACACCTCTAGGTCTGTGCCCCCGGCTGAGGAGCCCGTGCTTAGAGCGGTAAGAATCGGCGAGGTCGGCGCTGCTTCCAGGTCCTTGGAGTTAGAAAGGAAAGATTTTGAACTCCAGGAGGCTTCCCAAGCAGTGCTCCCAGAGGACACCTTCGGGTCTATGCCCCCTGCTGAGGAGCCTATAACCGGAGTTGTAAGAATCGATGAGGTCAGCGCTGCCAGTGGGTCCTCAGAGTTAGATAAGAGAGATTCTGAACTCGTGCTGCATGATTATCTCAATGCGTTCAACCCAAGGGAGTGAGAGTTAGGACATGGAGTCGACAGTTGTCAGAGAATGCCCCTGGGTGATTCTTTTTAATGTGTCTACTGCGCCTTTTAATTATCAGGTCGAGAGTCCTATGTAGGTTGTAGTAACTGCCATCAGGGTGAGAGCCTGATATAGGCTGTCAGAGTCATCAAGAGGACTTTTATCTTTCAGGAGGGTCTACGTGTAGCTGAGCCGTGAGGGTGAGAACCCAATATAAGCTATCAGAGCCATCAGGATACTTTTATCTTTCAGGAGAGTCTCCGTGTGGGCTTAACTGACGGAGCTATCAGGAGGACTTTCATCTTTCAGGAGAGTATCCATGTAGGCTGATTCGTCAGGGTGAGAACTCGGTATAGGCTATCAGAGTCCTTAGAGGGACTTTCATCTTTTCATGTAGGCTTAGCTGTCAGAGACAACAGGAGAACTTTCATCTTTCAGGGGAGACTCTGTATAGGTCTGAGCCGTAAGGGTGAGAACCCGATATAGGTTGTAAGAGCGACCATCAGGAGCACTTTCGTCATTCAGGAGTAACTCAGTATAGGACTATCTGTCAGAGTGAGGACCCGATATAGGCTATAAGAGCGACCATCATGAGCGCTTTCTTCATTCAGGAGTGACTTCGTATAGGTCTGTGCTGTTAGGGTGAGGACCCGACATAGGCTATAAGAGTGATCATCAAGAGCACTTTCGTCTTTCAGAAATGCCTTTCTATAGGTCTAGCTCTCAAGATGAGAACCCAATATAGACTATAAGAGTGACCATCAGAAACGCTTCCATCTTTCAAGAGAGCCTCCGTGTAGGTCTATCTAGCCATCAGAGTAAAAACCCGATATAGGCTATAAGAGTGACCATTAAGAGTGCTTTCATCTTTCAGGAGAGCCTCTGTTTAGGTCTAGCCATCAAGGCGAATACCCGGTATAGCCTGTATGAGTGACTATCAACAGTGTGTTCATCTTTCAAGAGAGCCTCCTATAAATCACCTAGAGGGGGTGAATTGGTGATGTGCTAATCAAATGTCAAATAATGCGGAATTAAAAAAACTATTACACAAACTAAAACTATCACACAACGTATAACCAAAAAGTGAAGCCGAATTCTCGATAAAGGGTTCTGAACTTCTCCTCAAGATTCCTCTAGACTAAGAGTTGAGGTACTACTATAACTATCTTGGTCCTATGCGAGTGTGAGCACATACACAATATCAAGCATGTAAAGATAATAAGAAATAAGAACATGCAGGATATCAAACAATTCCAAGCATGTATATCTATAGAGCATAAGAAATATCAAACATGTAATAGATAAGCACAAATATAATATGCATGCAAGATACAAATACAAGTGAGTTGAGAGAGGGATAAGCAATCGCAAATACGAGAGAATTGTTTCGAGATTCGAGCCACTTGATCTACGTTCCCGCCTTCATCACAATGAAGGATTTTCACTAAAAATGATCCCATAAGATCACTTGGTGCCGCAACACCTACAACGAGCTCCCCAAGAACTTTTGGACCCTCAAGTCCCTTACATGTTCCCGCAAGAACAACACACGCGAACCCGCAAGCTCACCGAGGCCGTAACCTCTACAACTCCTCCAAATACAAAGGTGGAACACTTGGCGATTACTTCTTTTGATCACCAACAAACACTCTCACAACAAGGATCCTATTAGGATTGGATATAGCAATGAAAAACTCAAATTTGTGTGAGAAAAAATAGATGGATGAGGAAATGGAAAACTTAAGAAATCCTTTTGAAAAAGTCAAGAAAAACACTCTTGAAAAACTCTCTTTTGATATGAAAATGAAGCTCTAAAACTTGTTGAGAAACTCTGTGGAAGATAGGAAAATAGGCCCTTGAAAACACTTGTGAAAATCTTACCCAAAAACTAGCCAAAAGACCCATTTAAAAAGGCTACAGAAAACTAGCCGTTGGAATCAGAATTAACCTGTCAGTCGATCGCCTGGTCAACCGGCCAACGGTCATTTTTATGACCGTTGGGGTTGCCAGCTGACCGCCCGGTCGACCGCACTAAAAAATCAGAGAGTCACAACTCTGTGTCAGTCGACCGCTCGGTCGACCGAGCCAAACCCGAGAGTGGGCTTGAGCTAATCGGTCGACATGTCAGTCGACCGCTAGTTGGGCTCGTGTCAGTGTGCACATCGATCGACCTGTCAGTCGACCGAGCTAGCCTTCGGTCGACCGCAAGCAGCCCAAAAACACATTTTTCAGAATTTTAAAATCTTTTTAAATTCATTTTAAATACCATAAAATTTCCACAAATCCCACAAAAATAAGATCATTCAAATACTATGAAATACAAATATGTGTGATAAAAAATTAACACATATTACAAACATGTGAACTATTTTTGCGATAAAGAAGTATAGGCAAAAACCAAAAATCGTATTTTTCAAAATTCAAACATTGAAATGGAAATCCGATTTTTTCATAAACTTGTATACATACAAAAATAAGATATTGAAATACATTTAAAGTATAGTGTGTATAGATAGAATCCAATACACATAGTAAATGATATATACTTATTTTTGACAATAAAAACCAAAAAAGTTTTGATAAAAACAAAACTTAAATACATGAACTAAATACATCAAAATAAGTTATCTAAGTATATTAAACATAAATGCATCTGGATGAAATCCAATATACATATAAACCATGTAAACTTATTTTGATAAAATCTATTCATAAAATCGAAAGATGTATTCTTGAAACTCAAAATCAAAACGGTTAAACAAAAAACTAAAACTATTAACATGAAAGATAATATAAATATTTTGTGTGTGTATGACCTTGAGCAATCCACAACAAATCTATCCTTTACATTTTATCCTAAAATAAAAATCTTAAACTTACAAACTTAGATATAAGTCTTCTTGAAAATCTTCTTCTTCATCTCGATTTAGACTCCTCTTTGAGTACTTGATGCGATCTTGAAGCGTGAGCTTTTGAATCAACATGTGATAGCTTCAAAACTTGACTTCGAATCTTCTATTGAAGCTAAACACCAACTAAGATCTTGATTGAATATCTGAAACTTAATCAGTACTATAACTACATGAGTTAATCATCATCAAAACTAGAGTGATGGGCCTTTGGGGCAACACCTCCTTGTAGGTCTAGCCGTCAGAATGAGAACCTGATGTAGGCTATAAGAATGACCATAAGGAGCGCTTCGGTCTTTCAGGAGAGCCTTCCTGTAGGTCTAACCTTCAGGGTGAGGACCCGAAATGGGCTGTTGGATGAGCCTCCGTCTTTCAGGAGACTCTCTGAGAAGAAGTAGCTATCAGAGCGAGGGCCCGCTATAAGCTATTAAGACACTCGAGATGCGTCAAGGTGAAGGCCCAATGTTGATGGTTCTCCGAATAGTCATCAGGGCGCGATCGATGAGCATGTTGCTGAGATACTCTAGATGTCTTCAGGGTGAGGGCGAAATGTAGGAGGTTTCTCCGCGTAGTCATCAGGTCAAAGGCTGGAGCATGCTGTTGAAATACTGAAGATGCTGTCATAGTAAGAGCCCGGTGTATGCTATTGAGACACTCAAGATGCTGTTAGGGTGAGGGTCCGATGTAGGCGGTTCTCTGACTAGTCGTCAGGGCGAGGGCCCGGTGCATGCTGTTGAGGCACACAAGATCGTCAAGGTGAGATCTCGATATATGCAGTTCTCCAAGTAGTCGTCAGGGCGCGAGCCCAAGGCATGTTGTTAAGACACTCGAGATGCCGTTAGGGCGAGAGCCTGATATACACAGTTCTCCAAGTAGTCATCAGGGGGCGGGCCCAGAGCATGCTGTTGTGACACTCGAGATGCCATCAGGGTGAGGGCTTAATGTAGGCGGTTCTCCGAGTAATCGTCAGGACAAGGGCCCGGAGCATGCTGTTGAGACACTCGAGATACCATCATAGAGAGGGCTCGATGTAGGCAGTTCTCTGAGTAGTCGTCAGGACGAGGGCCCTGTGCATGCTGTTGAGACACTTGAGATGCTGTCAGGGCGAGGGCCAGATGTAGATAGTTCTTCGAGTAGTCGTCAGGGCGTGATTGGGGAGCATGCTGTTGAGATACTCGAGATGTCATCAGGGCGAGGGCCCGATGTAGGAGGTTCTCTGAGTAGTCGTCAGGGTAAGGGCTGGAGCATGCTTTTGAAACATCGAAATGTCATCATGGTGAGAGCCCGGTGTATTCTATTGAGACACTCAAGATGTCGTTAGGGTGAGGGCCTGATGTAGGCGATTCTTTGACTAGTCGTCAGGGCAAGGACTCAGTGCATGCTGTTGAGGCACACGAGATGTCGTCAAGATGAGGGCCCAATATATGTGGTTCTCCAAGTAATCGTCAGGGTACAGGCTCAGAGCATGTTGTTAAGACATTCGAGATGCCATTAAGGTGAGGGCCTGATATACGCAGTTCTCCAAGTAGTCATCAGAGCGCGAGCCCAGAGCATGTTGTTAAGACACTCGAGATGCCATTAGGGCGATGGCTCGATGTAGGCGGTTCTCCAAATAGTCGTCAGGACAAGGGCCCGGTGCATGATTTTAAGACACTCGAGATGCCGTCATGGAGAGGGCTCGATGTAGGCAGGTCTCCGAGTAGTAGTCAGGACGAGGGCCCGGTGCATGCTGTTGAGACACTCGAGATGCTGTCAGGGCAAGGGCTAGATATAGGTGGTTCTCCGATTAATCATCAAGGCGCGGGCTTAGTGCATGCTGTTGAGACACTCAAGATGTCATCAGAGCGAGGGCCATATATGCGATTTTCCAAGTAGTTGTCAAGGCGTGGGCCAGGAGCATGCTGTTGAGACACTCGAGGTGCCGTCAGGGTGAGGGCCCGACGTAGGCGGTTCTCCGAGTAGTTGTCAGGGTGAGAGCCCAGAGCATGTTGTTGAGACACTCGAGATACCGTCATGGCGAGGGCCTGATGTAGGCGATTCTCCGAGTAGTCGTCAGGGCAAGAGCCCATAGCATGCTATTAAGACACTAGAGATCGTGTCAGGGTGAAGGCCCGTTGTAGGCAATTCTCCATATAGTCATCACGACGAGGGTCCAGTGCATGCTTTTAAGACACTCGAGACACTGTTAGGGCGAAGGGACGATGTAGGCGGTTCTCTGAGTAGTCGATAGGGTGAGGCCCGGTGCATGCTGTTGAGAAGTCGAGACACCGTCAAAGCGAAGGCCCGATGTAAGCATTTCCCCGACTAGTCGTAACGGCGAGAGCGTAGTGCATAATGAAGTTGGCTTCATCCCCGTGGGTCTTGGTGAGGTTCCGAGCGGGCTTCTTGATTTCTCTGACCGCCCGGCTCGGTATCTTCTTCAGGGGAACATAGTGCGCTTTCTGTTTCTCTACTTCGCCCCTCGTTTGGGGAAGTTTTTGGCAGAACTTTGGGTAACACCCTCAATTTGAATATACTTCTGAACTCGAGAGAGGATGTCCCCCATCATGGTGACTTCGTGCGTTACTAAATACTTGTAGAAGGAGTGAGTGACCTACAAACCACTGACGAATGCAGTGGTAGCCACGTCATCGTTACAGTTATACACTAAGACTATCTGGCTCTGGAAATAACTGACATAGTGCTTGAGACTCTCTTTGGGCTTCATTTTGATTGTGAGAAGGTGGTGGTTGTTCTTATTGAGCTCCTGTCAGGAAGTGTACTGGTGATAGAAAGCCTACTTTCACCTCTTCATAGCTCCGAAGAGATTGTCTCGAGAGTGTATAGAACGAGTCATAGCAGCGTCCTTAAGACTGGACAGAAATATACGACTCAGGAGTAAGTCGTCATGAGAGTGGACCACCATCTTGTCATTGTATTGACGGAGGTGTTGGACGGGGTCGGTCGGTCGGTTCCGAGTAGCACTCGAAACTCGGTATCACGAACTTCTTAGAGAAGCGGGGAGAAGTGATATCCTCATAGAGCGTAGAGTCAAAGGTGCTCAACCCACAAGGCTCTGTCTCCTTCTGGAGAAGATGACTCGCTTTCTCAACCTTCTTTTGAATGATCTCCTTGGTGTCCTCCACGCGAGGAGCCTTCAGGGCCCTATGCGTCCCAGAATTCTCGGAGTGCTGACTATCACTCGAAGAGAGTTGCACCTCTGATTGCTCTCGATGCGGGTGGATCGAGCAGTTCTCGGTGGCAGAGACGGAGGAGTGTGAGGACCTTCTCTCCTTTGGTTCCAAGTGGATTGCAATTTATGAAGGGTCTCTATTTCGGTGACCAGCTAGTTGTGGAGGCGAGCCGCCGCTTCTCTCTCGAGGGTAGTCTTCTTACAATCACAATTTGCCTCCCCCCGCTGGTCATCCATCTGCTTCTGAAGGTCAGAAAGCATCTGAACGAGTTGGTTCCCAGGAGCATTGCCCCCTGCCCCAGGGAAGCAAGCGGGGATGACAGTCCTTCTATGACATCTTCGATGTGGACATCAAAAATGGCAGGATGTTGATCAGAAGGCCCTGCCCCTCTTGCGGCGGTTGACCGGGCTTTTTGAGGCTGTTGTTATAGTGATGGCGCAGAAAACCTTCCTCCTTGATAGGGCCATTGTGACTTCGGAGAGGCTTTTTTGAGGAAGAAAAGAGTTTGTAATTGGGAGAACTATGAACGTAGACTCAGAGCTCTCAACGAAAGCACCAAAATATAGATGTAAATTCTTAGGAAAATTTATCTACGCTCAAATTGTAAATGAGAATGTAAATTAAACGCAAACACCAGAGAATTATGGGAAAATCTAAGGAGGAAAAAAATCACGGAGAAGAGAGAGATTCCATTAAATCAGAGAGATCACAAGGAGTACTCAGTGCTCTATTACAAGTTTAATTCCCTAGGGTTCAATCCTCTGCAAAGGAGGAAGAGATCGACTTTATAGCTGAGGTTGATGAGCTGAGTCGTAGTCCCCGAGATCTCCGCTTATAGATAAACTCATGATCGTAACTACACGTAACACCCCAGCTGCAATTGGTTGTATGGTATGTAATCTTCGGGGATCGCGTTTGTTGGCGAGGATGACGGCTCAGATCCGCAGTTATCGCCCACCACGTGCCAAATTGTTGTAACCGTCCTGTTAGCCAGGTGGTTTGGTAAGATCAGCTGGATGAAATCGAATCTGAAAGCTCAATGATCCGTCAGATTTGTCACGTGTCGCGATCTCGTAGAGATCAAAATCTGACCACTACACTCCAACTTGCAGCAAACCAAGCAAGCCCTAGATCATGTGTCTTTTTATTATTACATCATTATGAATTCCATTTACTATCCATTGGTTCCATCGCCTGATTCTGCACTTATTCTTTGTTATAAGCTACTTTTCCTCTTCTAACACTGCCACTGTAACAATCATCTCATATACTATATTCTTTGCCTTTTATCCTCCGCCTGAAAGAGAGCTTACTAATTAAGTAGTATATTCTCTGTGTGTTTCCCTGTTGTCTCTTGTTCTCTCTTGTGGCCACTTGCTTATCTTCTGCTGATTTGTGATGAAGTCTTCTCCGTTTCAGTTGGTTTCAGTGGTTTTCATTTCTAATTAGGGCTTCTTTATTTCAAAATCTAAAATTCTGAAATCTGCAGTCCAATCTTTCACGCATAAAAGAACACACGGGCCCTGCGTGTTGCAGAAATCTGCTCCATTTCAAGTCTCTGTGCGACGAATTCGCAGAGAGAGGCCAGTTCAACATTATGTGAGGGCCTAAATAATGATGACCCGTTTCCAACAGTGCATAGCCAAACACAACCTACAAAATTGATGAACTGACCTAGATGAACAACATGTTTCTCACAGAAGTAAGAAACAAACAGGTCCTTGGAGATGAAGTGAGGGTACAGAGAGGGTGTGCTGCAAGGGCGAGAATCGAACACCAAGTTCTCATGAAGAGTTGTTGAAGGTGTATCTAGGTATTAGGGACCTAAGATTGCGGGCAGGAATTGATTTGGGACCAGTCTTTTGAGAATTGGGATAAATACATGATTGTTTCTGTAGTTTAACTTCTGAGGGTCCTTTTTGCACTCAAGTTGTCAATTTTGAAAGCAGGTTACCTACTGTTTTTTTTTAAAGTCCAACCTCTTACTTTCTTCCCTTCGTCAAGGAGAAATATACCATTTGTTTTCTCTTAAGGCTGTGTTTGGTATGGGGAGAAGTGAGAGAAGAGAAAAGGAAAAGGGAAAGGAAAGAGAAAGGAAAGAAAAAAGAAATCACATTCTCTTTGATGTTTCAAGAAAATTTTTGAAGAAAACATTTTTCTCTTGTTTTGTTGCTTAATGAAACTTAAGAAGAAAATACAATTTTAGTTGATCATATAATTCATGTTTTTTTTTTCCTTCAAATTATTTCTAAATTTCAGATAATTTAGCATATAATTATCCAACTTTTCCGAAATTCCACAACTTGCAAAAAATACACCAAATCACTTCTAATAGTAATGGCAAACCTGTGATCATAATGCAAGAATTTTGATCAAACTCTACCACATCCAAAGATTAACAAAATCCAATACAAAGCAATTAAAGAAAGTAATAGAAACAATCATAACCACAAAAAAAATATTCTCCAAAAAAATAAATACAAAGTCAAGTACAAAGCTTGCTACATTCACATGTTTTCGAGATCCTAATCAAGAAAAATGACGAAGAAAAAAAAAAAAAGATAAGTCTAGAAGTGTGCTCCTTGATCTTCAACTTGAAGAAATCCAAAGAAGCTTCATTAGATCACCCCCCTCTTGAAATTTAGACAGAAATCAACTATGATGAGTTGAACAATGTGCTTAAAAATCCATGATCTCCGATTGGAATGAATTCAAAACCGCCACATCAGAACCTCTCTCTCCCCCCTCCCCTGAAATTTATTCAGAATCAAGTTAGTGAAAATTATATCAAATCCTTTTATCATTCTTGATCATCTCATCTTTTTACAATCACCATGTACTAAATCCTTTCATTACACACATAAGGGCAGTGTAGAAAGTAGGAAACTATCACAAGCACTTGTTAAGAATGCATTAACTCTTAATCATAAGAACTTTGGGATATAGATTAGAAACATGCACAAGCAATGAAAAAAGGAAAGTTGTTTAGTTTTGTTTTCAATCCTTCTCTGAGACAACACAATAACTAAAATCAATGCATTCACACTAAGAAATAGGTACCAGAAAATAGAAACAATGATAGCCCAAACAGAAATGAAAATTATCACTATATATCCAAATTAATACGAATCCAGTTTGCACTCCAACTCTTATCTCAACAAAGGAAATAAGATCAGATACCAACACTCATGGCTCAAGCTAAGAAGAAATGTTTTTTGAAGCAACACCAACCAGCCAGCCAACCTCTCTTACTCTTCATCCATCTCTCATCTTCTTCATTTTGCTTTGAAGAAGGAGAAGAAGAGAGATCCTTATCAAGGTACAAGCAATAAAGAGAATTACCCATCTCTTTTTATTTGAATTAGGAAACAAAATTCTTCTAATTTAGTGATGCCCATGATGATTGGTTCAGTTACCATTCTGGATTCTGGAAGCAAGGCCCTGGAATTTCCTGGGCTGCTGCAGGATGAGCAAGCAAATTTTATTTTGTTAACATGGAGATGGCTGTCGTTGTTGTTTAATATGAAGGAACAGAATTTTTATGTAGAAAATATATGCAACTTGAGAATCAGTGTTCAGATGCATGATACTAAAGTGATACTTTCTGACACTGAAGTTTAAATAGTTTCATAGGTCTTTAGGAAAAGCAGAATTCACTACGATTTAGGGTCCGAGGTTTTACGAGAGGGATAGGTTATCAATCAAGGGGACGTCGGTTGGCTGCGGACAAAGTGGTACAACATGCTTTTCACTTTGAGGTTTGAACCCGGCCTTGGCGCTCCCCAATCCGAACAAAGAGTGTCAAGTTTGGCCCTTTGAATGAGTTATAGAATGTAAGGTTGGTATGAAAATTGCTAAGAAGCAATCAATGTAATGACATTAAAATAGTTCAATTGGGATAATGAGATCTAACAGTTTCAGTACATATGCTTACAGGAGGAAGGTCTCTGCTGGGAGTATGTATTCCTACAGCCCTCCCTCAACAAACCTATCCTAATTGTTGATATTAAGCATACTTAAGGGAAATGTATTTCTCATACCAATTAACTTGCTAACCCAAATCATTAAGCATACTTAATGGAAATATTAAGCATAAAACTCATTTCAGGATTTGTGAATCACTGAAACCATACAAATAGATTTTGAAAACCTGTAATGCAAACTAGAACATATAATGCAGAAGTAAGAGCCTATAGTGCAAACCCTCCTGGTTCCCAAGTAGGAGGATACTGAAGTAAGAACAGAGACCAAATTAAGATGGGTAATTAGTACAATATTACAACCATGTAATTATTAAAATCATCATTTCCATTCTACAATGTGTTCATGCAACATGGCTAAATGCAGCAATATGGATTCTGACAGACAATAGTCAAAACTTTACTGATAAGCGTGACCAAGCTAGCTAAACGAAACTAACAATGAAAACTAGTACATAGATTAAACATCAGAGAATGAACAATTGGCAAAAGCAAAACTTTGTGAAAGTGGTGAAACTAGTACATAGATTAAACATCAAGTTCTCTGAAAGAGTATCACTTGCATGATCAATTGAAGATCATGCAAGGGTGGTGAAATTTCAGTACCACAAGAAATAGTCATAAAGCATAAACGGGTCATGTAGAACTTTTATCCAAAGACAATCTGTTTATTATATGTTAGTAGATGGAATTGAGATGAACACCAAGTCTACATATAGTTCACCTGAATCAAAGGACTATAAAAAAAAAATTTGACCAATTTAATCTACTATTTCATAGCTTGCAACTTCATGCACATCAAAGAAAAATGAATTTGCTAAAAACTACACTGAAAAAGGGCGAACCTCATCATCAACTTCAACTCTTAGCTGCCACTTAATTACACCAAAGAAAAATTATAGACACCTGCAAACAGCCATGGACGCCATCAACCTTGTTTTCTATTTCAAATGGTGTTGGCAAGAGCAATTTTGCTTCCAATTTCATTCCAAATATCAAATGCCATTTCTCAATCAACACTAAATGCATACAGTCTCAAACACCAAATGACAATCATCTGTCTAATTGATGCATGTAGTGAGGAACAACTACTACATGCTGCACACAACATCAAAAATACTTATATCGCACAATTAAATTGCACACTTACATTCAGTTTGGATCTCATCGATTGAACCATTCAGTTGAAATCGTCTCTTCCTCGCCAAAATTTTGCAAACACGATCAAGTTCCCTCTTTCCCTGCATTAGAGATCAAACAGCAGAGCCCAAATCAAAAAGACTAACATTCATAAGAGAATACAACACTTGTGAATCAAATCAAAAGGACATAACATTCACAAGAGATTACAACACATATGAACACCTTAGCTGAGAGAGTCGGCGTCTACATTGAGTGGCCGAGAGAGAGAGGCAGTAGCGAGACGGGGTGGCGGAGAGAGAGCAGGCGGTTAGGTCGAGTGGCCGCGAGAGAGAGAGAGAGAGAGAGAGAGAGAGAGAGAGAGATGGCAACAAGATATATGAGTGACTGATGAGAGCGACGAGAGATCGAGCGACAGTAGGCTGGCGAGATCGAACGAGAGCAACGAGATCTAGGGGCCGACGTCGAGATCGAGCGACGGTAGGCTAGCGAGATCGACCAAGAGACCGAGTTTTGTGGGAGAGAAGTTCTCTCTCGACTCTCATTTTTTTGGGGCATTTTTTTATAGAAAAATCCTCTTTTAAAATTTAATTTTAAGAAAAGATTTTTTTCAGAATTTAATTATCAAAATCGGCTCTGATTGGCACGTCAACGCGAGCAATTTTCTCTTCTCCTGCGTAGTGTTGGTGGGGTGCCGTGAGTAGTTATTTTTTCTTTTTGATTTAGCGTCGGAAAAAGAATTATTTAATTTCGAATTTGACAAACCTGAACTTAATTTTTGTTCTAATTTTAAATTTTAAATATTAAGTATTTTAACATTAAAGTGGCTGTAACGCAGTGGATAGGATGTTTGTTTCCTAAGCAGAAGTCGTAGGCTTGACTCTTACTTGGCGTGTTGATCTGGGATTTTTTTTGTTTTTTGACTTTCAATTTTTCAAAATTAGATGGACATTTCTAAATTAAAAAATAAAATTACATTTGTCAGAAGTCAAACTCAAATCTATTGCTTGGAAGGCAATTATCTTAATCATTAGACTACAAACACTTACAATCTTAATATTAATTTTAAATAATTAAACAAAAAATTATTCCCATCTGAAATATGCTACAATTTTACATCCAGTTCATCAAACTCAGATGTAAAACTATTACAATTTTTGGTGGAGTTTTCGGATCTTTAGAGTGTACCTTACTCGGAGAATTCGTCCGCTATTTATAGGTTATCCCTTGATTCAGTTTAATATACGTTGTGGGTTCCTAACTCGGACAGAAGTCTATAGTAGCTGAATTTTTTGTGGTTGAATATTAATTGACAGTCATTTATTTTAGAGATGACCATTTCGCCTACAGGCTTGAACCCAAGAACTACAGGTGGACTCAAGATCCGATCTTTTAGGCCTCGGCCTAGCCCAGTGGGCTGATAGGACTACACCATTAGCCTCCAAGATTAGGGTTTGCTGAAATTTGGGGACCTCGGCCTCTGCGACTTCTATTTTGTACAAATGTTCGGGCGGTTAAGACAAAGCGACTCCTCAACTTCCAAGGTTTCTTTTAAATTTCTGACAAGGGCATATGTCATGCCACGTGGTAATTCCCATCGGATGGCTCGTCGGCCTCGGTGGATAGGAAATCTCTTGCCCGTTCGGAGTTCTTGAGATGATGGACTTGCTGGGGTTGAGTGTAACAACAAACAGAAAAACTTGAATTTCCCTGTAACGATCACCTTAGCGTATTTCTTTAGTCCCATGTTTGATGAGACATGAGAAGAATATGTGTTTAAATACCAATCTCTCCTCTTCTTATTGTTACGAATTAATTGCTATGGGTAAGGTACACCACACGTGCTGCCACGCCAGCACCGGTGCACGTGCGCTGCGTGAGCGAGTTTAATTTTTTTATTTTTCTTTTATTTGGAGTCTTTAATTGTATTTATTGCCGACTGTTGCTGGATTTATTCTGACTGTTCTGATCTAGAGACACGGCAAGTGTTCGTATTAAAGCGGCCATTTCACACATGCATAACTGTTGAATGGGTGGCTATTCAGCCTATAAATACACCCCTCATTTCAAAACTGAAATCACAACCAAAAGTTTTCTCTTCTCCCTCTCAGAGCTTCTCTGTTGAAAACTTCTGCTAGCTTGAAGAGTTCTTCTTACTTGCTTAAATCTAAACTTTATTTCTTGCGAAGAGTTTCATTTTTTAATTTTTAATTCAAACTTTGTTTTATAGTGGATAATCATTCTTCATCTAAGCAGGAGGCTCGTGCACATGCTCGCGCCAGGTGCTGGTTATTTGGGGAGATATTTTATCACTAGTTAACGCTATAAATTCAACACTCGAGCGATGCGACGAGTATTTGTCTTTTAGGGTTATGACTATCACGACTACTCCCTTCAGACCAACTATTTCTTGACCTTTTATTTATTCATATTAGTGTAACTTAATTGTTATATGTTATTGCATGTTTATCTTTAAATTTTTGTAAACTTAAAATATCAAAAATTATAGAATAATACAATTAGGAAAAATAATCTAGAAGATAAATAAATTTTATTTTATCTGTATTTCATATTTACATGTTTCATGCAATATAAATATATACTACAAATTAATTTAGCTTTGCATAATCAACTCATTTAAATTGATAAAGTTCATGCAAAATAATTTTTAATAACCTTATTAATTGCCAATATTGAATTACTGCCATAATCACTTAGACATTTAAACTGAATTTATTATTGCTTTAAACTCTTGCATTTATATCTTGACTTTATAATTGCAATATATCCAAAAAAATTAATAGGTGAGTCAATTCCTTGAAATATTAGTTTAGGTGGTGTCTGAGGAAAGTCTTCTGAAAGGTAGTTATATAATTAAGGAACATTGCAAAACGCAAAATATCTCACCTGATTTTCATTGACATGTCCAATTAGATTGATTAATCTTGGGCTTGACAAACCTCACAGTTAATTTCGAATGGTTAGAAGCTAAAAATTAGTATAATCTGTTCTGAAACATAATTATAACTAAGTAATTTTATTAATCTAAACTTTAATCTAAATTGCATGTTATAGCTGCTCAAGTTTAAAAATATCTTGCTACTCCTGTATTAAATTCTAACTCATTCAATTGTATACCTAATTAGATTATATTATTTCTACAAATTAAAACTAAGCAAAATCCTCTAAACTTTTATTATGCATACCTTGATTTAAAACCGAACAACTTGAAAACTGTATTATGATTCTATCTTAACAATCATTGAATACAGAAATCAGACAAGCATCTAATGACTAACCCTAAAACATCTAACCTAATAAATTCACTGGCTTAGATTTTAAGCGGTGGGCAAACCAAATGAAATATTGGTTGACCCCCTTAGAATTGATCTCAGCCATTGACTCTTCTGTCCCTTCATCATCTTCATCAGTCTCAACAAGAACTACCAAGGAACCCTTTCCAATTTCAACTTTCACTCACAATTCCTTGAAACCTGCGAAGATACACTATCATTAGCATCGAATCCTTAGTACTCTAGCGAATAATTTGTATGATATTTATTATGAGTACAAGAATGTCAAAGAGCCGCAGAATGCACTAGAGGAAGAATATAGCCTCGATGATGCTGGAATCAGATTATTCATCTCCTCTTCTTTCAATAAGTTCATGATGGTTGATAGCAAGCCCAATATTGATCAAATTCATGAATTTCAAGTTTATATCTGTCATCTTCAATCTAAGAGAAATCAATTTTCTAATGACTATAAAGTTTCCTGCCTCATTAATAAAATTTTTCCTTCTTGGTCAAACTTTGTTGGTGACCTTCGTCACAAGCAAGAGGACCTAACTCTGATTCAAGCTCTTAAGGCAATTCGCATAGAAGATCAGCATAGACTTAACTCCGAAACCAAGAATAAAATGAAAGCTAAAATAAACTTGGCAGAAGATAAGCCTAAGCGCAAATTCAAGAATCCTAAGAGCAAGAAATCCACGAAACCTTATCAATCTCATTTCTCTCACTTTAAACCTAAAACCTTTAGCCATAAGTCTGATGGGATATTTTGCTATGTCTGCGGGAGAACCAACCACTTAGCTCCTGAGTGCTTTCACTTGAAGAAAGAATCATTCAAACTTGCTGCAAAAGGGAACGGAGGAAACTTCGGGCATAAAGTCAACATGATGGAACAAAATCCCATCAACTTTAGGTTAGTAACTTCAATTCTCTTGTCAATTCTATCGCATTCTCCACGGACTGTTGGTTAGACTCAATAGCAAATATTCATGTCTGTACTAATCACTTCTGATTTAAATCCTAACAGAAATAATGTGAAGGAAGAGTAAGTCTGACAAATAATTCCACCAAAGAAGGGATGGGTAGTGGACGCATTGAACTCAATATAACTTTTGGCAAAGTTCTTAGTCTTCAAGACGTCTTACACGTACCCATACTCTGGAGAAATCTGATCAACGAGTCTCATCTTCTTTGAACTAGCTATAGGATTGTAAAAGAATCCAATTAATTTGTAATTTTCAAGAATAATGTATCACTCGTAAAGGTTTTGTTAGTGATGATTTATTCAGACTCAATGTAAGAAACTCTTATGATAATAAAATTCCAATTCTAGTTGCTCAAAATGTTGAATCTTGTAATGCTTGACATGGAATATTAGGACATGTTAACGTTAAAAATATAAAGAAAATAATTAATCTAATTCTCATTCCAAGACTTTTTCTTCTTTTAACTTTGATTCTAAGTGTGAAATATATGTTCAAGGAAAACAAGTTAGATAACATTTTCCATCTATCATAAAGAATTAACCCCTCGAACTTATCTATAGTGATGTGTGTGACACAAACAGAGAACTCACCTGAGGCGATAAAAGATACTTTGTGACATTCATTGATGATCACTATAGATTCAGTTATACCTATCTTCTCAAATCCATGGATGAGGTTATTAGAATTTTGCCTTATTTTTTAAGAGGAGATGATGGTCTAAGAAAATCTAATTGAGTTAGAGAAGATGACTTGAAGCAGAAGAATCAATTCAAGGTGAAACAGTTTTCTTTTTAGGCGATTGCGAGTTTTTCTTTTCAGGAGGAGTATGAATAGGATTCAATTCCTATTCAATGACGATTTGTTTCTAAAGATTAAAAGGTCTAGAATCCTTCTAAATCAAGGAGATCAACTCCTAATAAGATTGATCAAGATTCTTCAAGTATCCAATAGCCAATATCATCGCATAATCCAAATAGAAGTTGTACTGTAAAATCTTATAAATAAAGGATTGTAACTTAAAATTTAGGTGAAGCAGAATAGCAAAAGAAAGTTGTGGTGAATAACAATGTAAGTTTCTAAAAAGTCAAGAAGGCCCTAAAAAGTCAAGAAAGCGAGGAGCAAGGTGAAGGTGTATAGAGAATGTATACTCTTGTAATCTAGGCGTAAATTCAAGGAGAAGATAAATACTCTTGTGTCATCAAGAGGAAGGTTAGATCTCTTTATATCAAGTTTATTAATAAAGCTCTCTCAAGTTCTCTTCCTGCGGATGTAGGCCAAGTTTAGGCCGAACATGTTAAATTGTGTGTTCTTCTTCTTATATCTTTTAATGTTCATCTTGTCTGCTTGAGGTAATCGATCTCATGGCATGCTCGAGGTCATCGGTGGGAATCTCGTATCTCTCAACTATTGGTATCATAGTAAGTATTCTTAGGTTATGCATGCAATAATTGGTATCGAGTATATCAATTTTGTCACAACAAATGGTATTAAAGCTAATGGTGTTCGTTTAAGACTCGAGTGCTCTACATGAAGCAGAAGATGTCGAGTCGATGGAGTTTGACGGAGGCATCAAGATGAAGAAGACAATAAGAAAGTTCAGATTTGTTCAAAGATAAAGATCGATGACTTTTAGACTATATTGATCAAGGTGGAGTCATCAAGGCTCAATGATGTTAGATCTATACACGATAGACGCGGAGGCGATGATCCGTCATCGCCAATGGCGGACGGCAAGACGAGCTCGACGAGCTCGCGGAGGCATCACACAAGGCATCCCATGAAGGCTCGTTGCGACAGCTAGTCAAAGGAAAAAAAAAATGGAGGGTGATGAAGACGATCAATGGACGAGATTGATCGGAAGGTAGATCGTGCAATCATAGTCGAATTCAGACGATCCAGGTATCGAACCATACATGTTTTAGCATTCGGGATGCAATGGAGGGTGCAGATCAAGGGGGTTCCAAGGTTTGGTGCAGGTTCTGTACAATTCAGTAAATAATTGACAGAGATCACAATCAAAGTTATGATAGACTAGTCGCGAAACAATGAGATTATTGCAGGCATTGGTGGATCTATCAGGTTTAAAGATCATCAATAGTAGGGCAATAGATCTGATAAATATCAATGCAGTGGTTGATAGCAGTCCTGATTGATGGAAGGAAGACTGTGGTAGTGTGTGTCGGGAAGGCCCAGTAATACCATGTTAGTTATGTGAAGATGAAAAATCTCAAAGTTAAAACATTGATGGAAGGTGAACCATCACCAAGTGATCGGTGAAAGACCATGGCATGACAAGCTCTTAAAAATATTCATGTAAAGTTGGTAAGATCATGGCAGAATTAGAGGCAGATTGCCTCAAGAACAGCAGGGCCCCCATGGCCGGGAAGGCGTCACAAAGCGAAATTGGCTGCTGGCAGCGGTGATGCAATGCAAGCTAAGGGAAAGAAATTAAGTCAGGGAGTTTCAATGAAAAGCTTGAAGGAAGCTCACTTCGAGGTGGAGCTTCAAGGAAAACTGTAATGAGTCTAAGAGTTAGAGGACGACTACAGAAAGGGTCCATTTAGGCGAGATTCAAGATGACCCAAGGCATGGCGGTGAATCCGCTAAAGGCCCCGCGGAGAGGGGGCAAGGTTAAAGGCCTCACGATATGATTACAACCAAGAAAAGAATTAAGGTTGTAATCCAAAATCTCATATTGTTTTGCTAAAGGCTTGAAAATCAAATCAAGGCGGAGATTGTTAGGATTTTACCTTATTTTTCAAGAGGAGATGATGGTCCAAGAAAATTCAATTGAGTTGGAGAAGATGACTTGAAGCAGAAGAAGCAAATCAAGGTGAAACGTTTTCTTTTCAGGCAATTGCGAGTTTCCTTTCCAGGAGGAGTATGAATAGGATTCAATTCCTATTCAATAAAGATCTATTTCTAAAAATTAAAAGGTCTAGAATCCTTCTAAATCAAGGAGATCAACTCCAATAAGATTGATCAAGATTCTTCAAGCATCCAACGATCAAGATTATCTCATAGTCCAAATAGAAGTTGTATTATAAAATCATATAAATAAAAGATTGTAACTTAAGATTTAGGTGGAGCAGAGGAGCAGAATAGCAGAAGAAAGTTATGGTAAACAATAATGTAAGGCCCTAAAAAGCCAAGAAGGCCCTAAAAAGCTAGGAAAGAGAGGAGAAAGGTGAAGGTGCATAGAGAAAAGGTATACTCTTGTAATCTAGGTGTAGATTCAAGGGAAAGGTGAATACTCTTGTGTCATCAAGAGAAATGTTAGATCTTTTTGTATCAAGTTTATTTATAAAGCTCTCTCAAGTTCTCTCCCCGTGGTCGTAGGCCAAGTTTGGGCCGAATCGCGTTAAATTGTGTATTCTTTTTTTATATCTTTTAATATTCATCTTATGTGCTTGAGGTAATCGATCTCATGACGTGCTTAAGGTCGTCGGTTGGGACATTGTATCTCCCAACTATTGGTATCATAGTAAGTATGGTATCCCGGTTATGCACGCAATAATTGGTATCGAGTATATCAATTTCGTCACAACTGAGGTACTCAACTGGTTTAAGGTGTATAAAGCTGAAGCTAAGAATCAACTTGAAAAGAAAATCAAAATCCTAAGATACGATCGTGAGGGGAGTATACCTCAACTAAAATGACTGAATATTGCTAAGAGCATGGCATTGTTCATGAGATAAATGTTCCCTACACACCACAGTCTAATGGTGTCACGAAAGTAAAAACAGAATACTCATGAATATGGTGAACTTCGTTTTACTCAACTCTGGTGCACCCAAAATCTTTTGGGGTGAAGTTCTCCTTTTTGCTTGCCATATTCTCAATAGGGTTTCCTAAAAAGACTCCGACAATGCTCTCTATGAATGTTGGAAGGATAGAACTCCTAACATCCAATTCTTAAAAGTATGATGTTACTTGGCTAAGGTCTCAATACCTAAACCCCAAAAAAGAAAAATCGGCCCCAAAACAGTTGATGTTGTGTTTAATGGATATGCACCAGATAACAATGTTAGCTGTTTTTTTAGTGGTTAACTCTGAGATCAGTGAAATATCTAAAAGCACAATTATAAAAGTTAGGGATGTTATTTATTTTAAAACATCTTTCCTTTTAAGTCTAGAGTCCCTTCTGAGTCTTCTCATATTCCTTCTGCCTCTGATATTCCTTCATCCAGTTCTTCTCCACCCACTGATATAGAACTAAGGAGGAGCAAAAAAACAAAGATTGCAAGAGATTTTGGAGAAGATTTCTTCATGTATCTTGTTGAAAGTGATCCTACCTTCTTCAAGAAAACAATGGACTCATCTGAATCTCCTTTCTGAAAAAATCATTAACAGTGAGATCAAATTCATAATGGAGAATAACATTTGGGTTCTCATTGGTCTTCCTCTAGGATGCAATCGTAGGATGCAAATGGATATTCAAGAAGAAGATTAGACCCGATGGTACTGTCGACAAGTATAAAGCCAGATTAGTTGCCAAGGATTACACCCAGAAAAGGGTATTGATTCCTTCTAGACCTACTCTCCTGTCGCTAGAATCTCTGCTATTAGAGTTCTTTTGGCACTTGCCTCACTCCACAAAATGGTTTGTTCACTAACTGAAAGTCAATACTGCTTTACTTATTGACAATCTTGTAGAAGAGATCTATATGAACCAATCAGAAGTGTTCATAGTCAAAGAACAGGAAAAGAAAGTCTACAAATTGGTGAACTCTTCATATGGACTGAAACAAGCACCAAAGCAATGGCACCAGAAATTCAACTCAGTCATTATAGATTTTAGATTCACAGTTAATGAACATGACAAGTGTGTCTATTTAAAAGTGATAAACAATAACTATCTCTTTCTCTATTTCTATGTAGATGACATTCTTTTCTTTGAAGCTTCTCTTAAGGAAATTCTCAAGGTCAAGGATTATCTTTTTCAAAATTTGGACACGAAAGATATGGGACCTGCAAATATGCTTCTGAGAATAAAGATATCCATGGACCATAAAGGAATTTCCTTGTCTTTCTCACAACATTGAGAAAATATTGCATAAATTTGACTTCTATCATTGATAACATATTTCTGCACCATATGACTCTTCAATTTCACTTAAGTAAAACACGGGTAATCCAGTTTCTCAACTAAAATACTCTCAACTAATAGATTCTCTTCTTTATGTGTCTAACAGGACTAGACTTGATATCGCCTATGCAATTGGTAAACTAAGTAGATATTGTTAGCCCAAGGGTACAATCTCTGATTTTATTTTGATGATTACAAACCACATGAAGTCATTTGGTACTAATCAAGTTCTAGTGTTTAACCTTACAGGGTTCAGGAGAAAAGATTTAGTTTCATTCTTCCTCAAAAGGAAGATTTTGAAGTGATCAAATTGATTCAAGAAAGGGATTCAAGTTCGGACAATCAAAACATGAAATTTCGAGAAGCCCTCTTATGAAGACTTGAAGAGAGTATAACACTTTGTAAGAAATTAGAATGCTTAAGTTCTTAGAATGCTTAAGTTTTAGTGTTGAATTGATACTCAAGATTCATATAAACTTGCACAAATTACTCTATACAAGTTTTATACAAAAATTATTTCAAAATCATTTTAAAAATTCAATGTTTTCTGTCTCTAACTTTCGACGGCTCAATAGAGCTTTCGACAGGCCCTGAGAGGTTTTGTCGATAGAGTTCTAGAGAGCCTGAGGTTCTTTGTGGTTCGGAGCTGACTGTCGACAGCCCACCTCAACTGTTGATTGCTGATACGTGCAGTATCAGTCAGCTGTTGATAGACCTATTAGGCTATCGACAGGTGAGCTCCTCAACGGTCAAGAATATGGTCATTACACACTGGACCGTCGACAGTCCATCAACAGCTTTACTGTGCCATTTAGGCCAAAATTCAAATAAAACTGAGTTTTCTCTATTCAAACTATTTTGTTTTATTCTCAAACGGGTATATTTTACTTTATTAGAACTTTATCAGTGTTTTAATGACTAGTTTAGATCTTTAATGATATTTACCTACTGCCTATATATATGGGCATTGTAGGAGAAGTTTTTTCGTTCAAGATAATAAGTTTTGATACAAGTTTTTGAAATCAAAGATTTTAAAGAAAAATCAAGTTTTTGCTTTTAAGTTTCAAGAGACCTCAATTCTAAATCATTCTCAGCAAGTTTTTAGCTCTCAAATTCTATTTTCTCAACATAATTTTTCCCTCACAAAACTTCTTGAGCTCACTTCTCCACTCAAAATCCTAGAAGTTGTAAAGAGAGAGCTTATGACCTTTGTGGTTGCCAAGAGCTTGTAAACCTCAATTAGTTTAGTGTTACCTCTTGTGTAAAGGATTGAGAGTTAGAGTTGTGTACCCGAGTTTTAGGAAAATCCCACAATGGAGGGTTTCAGCTCCCGTAGGATGACCGCGATAGGCTCGTAGACATGTCTGCATTAACACTTTCACGCAGGGGCACATCCCGTATAGGAGTGTAAAGAAACGATCCTTCGAGTGGGGCACATCCCATCAGCAGAGAAGCGCTGATCCACTTTCGAGTGAGAGAAATCCCATCATTAGGGTGTATGGATGGATGGACATCAATGTCTGTGTTAACACTTCCATGCGGGGGTATGTCCTGTATAAGAGTGTTGATCGGTCACATATATTGCATATATATTATTACATTACCATGTTTATTGTCTAATAAATCATTAAGTCTTATTTTTCTTTATAAAATGCAGGCCTATTGCTAAAGGAAAGGGAAGAGAAACGAGCCTAAAAGCCCATCAAATTCTGATTTAATTCAGAATTAATTCGAATTCAGAAAATCAGGCAAATCATGACAAATTAGAGATGTTGAAAACTAGTTAAAATAAATCTTTCCAAATCAATCAGTTAAAGCAAAGATCAAAGATCGTTTCATCGAATCCAGGAGCTGAAACGGAGAAACCAGCATGAGATAAAGGTGAATCACCAAACGGGGCATCACCACCAACCAAGTGTGGCCACCTGGCCACACCATGGCCGCGAAAACGCGGGTTAGATTTGTTGGGGGAGCGTTTGCTCGCCCTATCTTCATACGCCCTCCCCCGTTTGGTTTTTGCCCATAAATACTGTAATTTTCAGAGAAAAAGGGACCGAAAATTAGTATAAATTTTTCTTTTTATTTTTAGGGCTTAGTTTCTTTGTTAGATAGTATAGAGAAGTTATATCTCTGTTTTTTAATTTGTAGCTCAGTCTAAATACCAGTGAGAGAGAGAAATAAAGTGATTGTAATCTGAAGATTGAATAGACATCAATAAAGGTTCAAAACTTCTCTTCTTCTCCAATTCATGGGTATGTCTTATGTTGTTTCCATGTTTTGTTTTACATTATTCATGAGTATCTAAATTTATTTTCTGGGCTCACTATCATCTCTCTCTTCGATCCCTCTTGTTTTGAATGGTTTTAATGAAAAGAACCCAACGGAATCATATGTATGCCTTAAACTAAGCCTTCCCTCTTTAAAAGTGTTCTTGAAGGCACATGAGGATGGGTTTGGATTTCTAAACTT
Organism: Agave tequilana; assembly: GCA_038442645.1. Lineage (NCBI taxonomy): Eukaryota > Viridiplantae > Streptophyta > Magnoliopsida > Asparagales > Asparagaceae > Agave > Agave tequilana. The sequence goes on from JAVJIF010027758.1 coordinate 49,956, forward strand.
CTATTTCGAACTTATTTTTATTTCATACTTGAAAGAAAACTTGATGATTTAACATTTAGTTCAAGAGGATTTCTTAAGAAAAGGAGTTAAACTTTTCCAAACAATCTTATTTGCTTTGCTTAAGACTTTCAAAACTCAAACTTAAGTTTTTACCTATGATCGGCACTAAGAATTTCAAGAGAAGAACATATCGTTGAGTAGTATGATATGAGCACAGATCTTTTTTATATATTAAATACAACCAAACAATCTTCACACTTTTTAAAAAATCACCTTTTCTAAAGCCTTCTCTAAGTTTTCAATTTTTCTATAAAATCACTTCCGTACTCTCCATTCTCTTTTTAACATAAAAAAAATACCGACACTATCCTTTGCTTGTTAAACAAAAACATTGAAAAGCTTTCATCGCATTCCTCCTCGTGGATACGACCCGTTAGCTCAAAGCTAGACGGTAATTCTCATTACTTTTATTTGCAATCATTTTTTGGCGCCGTTGCAGCGGATAAACGATCCTCTGAATGGGGACATATCCTAGCAGCGGAGAATCATATGTCAGCCTCTGAGTGGGAAAAATTCCATCAATCAGGACGGACGGGTATCGAAACTGCCTCCGTGTAGGGCACACCCATCCACAGGGGGTTTCAATTGGCAGCCTCTGAGTGGAGTAAATTCGATCATCAGGGTGCATGACGGGATGCATGTCAGAACCGTCTCCGTATGGGGCACACCCCATCCACAGGGGATTTTATTGGCAACCTTCAAGTGGGAAAAATCCCATCATCGGAGCACATGACTGGAAGGTTGCTCTGCAAAGTGTAAAGCACCAAATAGTTATTTTATTCTCATGAATGCAATATGTAAAGGGAAGATTTGAAAGAGTGTACTCTGTTTGCATGACAATCGAGAAGTTAGTCGATCATCTTGTACTTGGCGATCGCGTTCTGCTCTCAGGAAGACTGTGTTCGGTTGTCGAGAAATTGCCTTGGGAGTGAGGATATACTACTTGAGGAAGCCTTACTGGATGAGTTCCTCTAAGTATCTCTAGAGGCCCAACAATGGACAATTTGGTGCCCTTACAGTCTTGGTTGGAGCAGTACTCCTCCGACTAGGGTAATGAAGGATTGGGTTGGATCAGCTTCAGGCGTCTGACCCGTGCTTGATCTTTGAAGGTGTTGAATAATTTTTTGATCGAAAGTTTCAATGGAGTGAATTGCTCTGTAGGTCCGTAGCTCTGGATTGGACTTTATGGCCGTATAGAGAGCGCCTGCTTCTTATAAGGAGACTCCCCAATGTCAATTTTGAGCATGGTTAGAAGCTTCGCGAGTAAACTTTGATTTTGTTCCATCATCACTAGGCTTTGTGGAGTTGTTGGAGGAAGCCTTCATCGTCTCCTTTAGTTGGATGTAGGGTTGCGCTCAAGAGAGAGTCTCGCTCATCTTGGTGACATTGTGCTTCAAGACGTGTTTGTTCAAAAGGTGAGTGACCTGTAGCCCACTGATAAACACGAGCGTAGATACCTCCTCACCAGAAATGGAGACCTTGGTGAGCTGGCTCCGGAAAAAATTAATGTAGGATTGAGGCTATCTCTTGGCCTCATTTTGATGAAGAGAAGGTGGTGGCTACTCCTCTTGGCTTCTTGGTGAGTAGCATATTGTGTGAGAAAGGCCTCAATGACCTCTGTGAAGTTGTGGGGAGAGCGGAGAGGTAGGAGTAGAATCACTCCGACACCGTGCCCCTTAGGCTAGAAGGAGAAGTAAGGCATATATCATCAGATTACAGGAGTGAAGCATCATCTTATTTTGAAAATGTCGGATATGTTGAATTGGATCACTCGCTCCGGTGTAGCTGACAAAGGTGGAAGTCGAGAATTTCCTCGAAAGTTCACATTCTTGGATATCCTTGGAGAGCGGGGAGTCATGGAGCGGGTGGTCGGGATCAGGTGCTAAGACAATTTGGCCTCCATGATCCACTTCTGGATCAGTTCATCGAGGACATGATGATTCAGGGACCCCCTGTCCTCGGTGTCACCTTCTAGTTTGCACGGAATTGTTCTAGAGGGCGACGACTTGAGCCTGAAGCTCTTGATTGAGTTGCTTCAGTTCTTCTTTGTAACACTCCGTTTCCGGCATACGTACTTAGATGTGTATTCAGATTTTTTGATCATATTTTTCATTTTATTTTCCATGTTTGTTTTTATTTTATGATTATTTATGCCATTATTTTACATTGGATTCAGATTCGTGGACTCGGAGTCAGCCCTCAACCAGATACTTGATCCTAGTGTATTGCTCGATTTGGTCTTTTCAATAGTCAGATTTGACTAGTTTCAATTTCAAATATTATTTTCTAATATTTTAGATTTCTTCATTATTTTTAAAATTTTTCTGAATTAAATTGCAAAATCTTCAAAATCAGTGTCAATCGGTGCTGTCGAGCGATTCTCGAATTTTTTATTTAAAATAGAGTTGAATTTTTAGAAACTGCTTTCATATTACTTCTTAGAATTCAGTTTCTATCTAAACATATTTTTTAAGATTTTTCTGAATTTATCAAAGTTCGACCGGATTTGGTGTCGACTAGTATCGTCGGTTGATTCCAGGATTTTTAGTTTGAAAATGAGATTGAATTTCTTGAATCTGATTTCACCATTTGCCTTAAATAATATTTACTGTATTTTAGAATTTTTGGAGATCTTTCCGAGTTACTTCAATTTTCTAACTTTTCTGGTGTTATCTGTGTTTTTCAAGATCAGGAGTTATACCGAGAAATTTTCTTTTCTTTTTTTCTTTCTTTTCCCTCCCATTTTCTTCTCTACTCATTTTCCTTTCTTTTTTTTTTTCTTTTCTTTTTCTTTTGTCTTTTTTCTCCACCACACAAATCCAACCCCCAAAATATCTTCCCCTTAATATTCCCTTCCTTCTTTCTTTCTCTTTTCTTCTTCTTCTTCTTTCTCCCCAGCCCATAATCGTCGAGCGTGTCTCATCCTCCTCTCTCTCCCTCTTAAATTCTTTGTCTCCCTAAATCTTAATGTTTCTTTCTCTAATTCTCATTCTCTCTCTAATCTCCCCCCTTTTCTCCAATTTCCCCAATTTCCTCTCACAATGAAATCTCTCTCCCTCTTCATCAAACCACTGCCGGTGCCATCCATCACCACCTTCGATTACCAAGCTAGCGCCCACCACCTCCGGCCACCTTCTCCACTACACTTCTCTACTCTCTCCTCCTCCCCCACCTTCACTTCTTCCAATTCCCCCATCATACAACTCCCCTCCACCATCTCTTCCACCACCAACAATCACCACTCACCCACCACCACCATTACCCACTTCCATCATTTTCACCACCACTTCATCATCACCATCTCCACCTCACCACCATCAACTCCACCTCCAACATCTCCACCAACATCTCCACCAACATCTCCAAACAACAACTACATCAACATCACCATCTCCATCTGCACCTCCTTCCTCCACTAACACCACCATCACCAATCACCACTCAATCCACATCCTTCACCATCCCTACCACCAATTCACCCCATCACCACTATCTACACCACCACTAACATGATCATCATTATACTTATCACCACATCACCAAAACACCTCCACCTCCTCCTTCTCCTCCCTTGCCTGAGGGCCGCCGGCGCCGCCCCCAGGCCGCCCTGGCCGTGAGCCAGGTCCACATCCAAATGGCTGTGGCCCTTTCCCCTTCTCTCTCCTAAAACTCTCTCTCTCTCTTCTCTCTCTTATCTCTCTAAATATATATATTTTAATATATTGTGGCGCGTGCATGTGTTTCTGGTAATTTAGGGATTTGCGGCATTTTTTGAAGATTTATAGGCGAGTGTTCTCGCTTCTGGGTTTCTCCGCTTTAACGAGTGATTTGTATTATGTGTAATATGTACCTGTATTGATGGATTTGTATCTGTATAGTGAACATGTATTTGTACAGGTGTGTTGTGTTTGCACGGTATGGATGTGTACATGTATTTTGTGGATATGTAACTATATCAGTGTGACGAATGGCTGTAATAACGTAGTTTATTCGTGGTCGACCCTTCGTGGTCGTTTAGCCTTCGGGCTCACTTTTAGATCTCTGAGGGTTTTTAAAGTCCTCTGCACACTTTCTATATGCTACGCCTGGTAGGCGGATCTAGCGTCAGCACTTTAGCGCTAACTTCGTTCGAGCGTAGTTACCCCGTGAGCACGGCTGTGCTGTGAGAGGTAATATGGCGTTCATACGCATACTGCGGCACGTGCGTTCAGCTGTTCTGCGAGCGGTAACTGCGCCGAGTGTGATAGCATCTAGTGTTGTACATTAGCTTCACTTCAGCTTGCTTAGATTCGCTTGGATGATCGCTTACTTGCTTACTCACTTATCGGCTCTCTTGCCTGCTAGTCATATATGCATGTGTGTTATTTGGTACTAACATCTCCTGCAGGTACATACTCAGCCTCCGGGCTTAACCACTCCGCGGTTCTACACAACAGCTTCCAGGCTTAATCGCTGCGAGGTTTGTTAAAGTCCTCTGGACTTTCTAGCTACGCCTGGAAAGGAAGGTTAGCGCTCAATATTTTACCACTAAACATGCCTAGGCGAACTCTGCCTGATTTTAGACTCGCATCTTAAGCCGAGTCGTTCTTGAGTTCCATTGGGCGCTTTGGTGATTTGTTTGTACACATATATTGCATAATTGTTACTGCATTCCTACATTTATTCTGTAGTAATTCTTACAACTCACTTGTCTTAATATCTAAATTCATGTAGGATAGGATAGAAAAAAGATAAGCACAAATCCTATCCAATTAAATCTAAAAGTTCAAATCAACGGGGATCGTTCAAATCCAGAGGTCTAGAATTAATCTTATATGAAGACCGGGAATATCAGATGATATAATGTTATCAAAATTTAAAGAAAAACGGATTAAAATAAGACCATATTAGTTTCACTGAGGATCAAAGGATGTATCATCAAATTCAGAGCAAATATTAAAAATCTAAGAGGATAAAAAGATAGAGAACAAGTAGACGGACACATGCACCCAGACCCTAACCCATGACCAGGATCTTCCCACAAAAACATGGCAAAAGCTGTGTTTCCGCGGCTGGCTTTTCAAATCTGGGAGAGCGTTTGCTCTCCCTATCTCCTTACGCTATCCCCTATCCTATTTCTCCTATAAATACCTGCATCTTCAGAAGGCAGGGGGACTAATTTCAGAGAGAGCTTTAGTTTAGTTTAAATTAGGTTTTTATTTTTTCAGTGTAATTTTTATTTTAGGCTAGAGAGAGTTACATGAGAAAAGAAGAAGATGAATTGTAATTAGAGTGACACTGATGTAATCTTTCTTCAAGAGAGAATTGTATTGAGGTGACATCAATGGAGTTTTCTACTTTTCTTCATCGTACTTAATCCAGTCAAAGCAATATTTTTATTTTCTACTACTTCTCTTTAATTCAAGGTAATCTTCATTACAACTCAAGGTGCGTTATTCAATGATAAAGGTAATTACTCCTTCTTTATCTCTTTCCTTTCTTAGTGTAATATAACGATTTCAAAACCAACACTTTCTCTTTTTATTTCTTTTTCTCTAAACTCGTTTGCCTTTTCTTTTTAATAACAAGCCCATCTTCTTCTTTAGATTTCTTTTAACTAAGATTAGCTTTAACTATTTTTATTTTCTTTTAAAACTGAGAAGAGAACTTTTAAACTCATTTTTGTAACTTAAAAGAAAGAACTTACTTAATTGCTTCTATCGTAGTCCTCCTGTGGATCACGACCCGTTAATTCTAGGCTACACTGTAGCTTCAAGAACCTAGCACTCTCTAAACACGGTATTTTTTTGTGCAGATTTAGCTCGATCAAAATTTTGGCGCCGTTGTCGGGGAGGGATGGTAAATTTCTGTTCTTTTTGATTTACTCTACGATTTAACTCTTTTTCTTCTCTATTTTTGTGTACAAGAGTAG
>JAVJIF010027759.1:0-57120 GCA_038442645.1 Agave tequilana
ATCTCTCTAAAACAGTCCTAAAGTCTGATCTTAGCTGTCGATGATGCCAGCAGACAGTTTGCTGTGATTTAAATACCTTGACTGTCACTTCTGACTGGGAGGTCATAATGCGCAAAGAATCTACCGATGGTGAGACTGAGTTTGTAGATAGTTTTCATGAGTTTTTCCATTTCAGTTTTGCTTGATGTGTGTAAGATCTCTTTATAACTGCTGCGTGTCTTTTAACTCAGTGTCTACTCTGGTCATGTCATAGTTGGTTGTGGTCTGTAATTCTAACCCTTTAGCATGGACTTTATATATCCAAATTAGCATGCGAGCTCAAGCTTATACGGGAAGAAAATAATAAGGAAAGAAATCTTCATCAGTTTCTGGACAGTTATTTATTTTCTGGATGTATCCCTGATAGCAACAGACTGTAGCCACAAGAAATATCAGGAGTTCTATATGTTAAAAATAAAATCTCATCCTGTAAAATAACATAATGATATATTGATTATATTCACTAGGAATGAACTGCATCTGTGCAAAGATGGACAAACCTTTATGTATTTTGCTTGGCTTTGTGGGTCCTATGCTACCATTAGTTTCTATACAAGAACAATCATCAAAAGTTGGAACTCACTCCAGATTATTTTTCAGTTCTTTACACACTTCTTCCCTTTTTTATTCAATTGATTGACATAATTTCAAGTGTTGGCCTTACTTGTTCAGTTGCTTGGTTTCATAAACTAAACAAGGAAACTGTTGTTCCTGAAATTTGGTATTACTTGCGTCATGTCCAATTACCTTCTGACAACACGAGGAGCCAGTCTAGTAGTTGTTGATATCTAAATGAGAAGAGTTCCTGATTCCTACAACATGCACCTAGTAAATGGAAATGAAATACTTATATGTACATTTTACAAGTTATTTATGTACTATGGATTTACCTAGAATCCAAAAAGGAAAAGAAAGAAAGAAAGCAAGAAAGTGATTTTATAAGTTGGCGAGTTACAAACTACAAATTAATGCAAGCTACTTACTAGATTGGAGAGGTGAAGTTTTTTCCCTTAACAATCAGTCTGATGTTATTCATGTTCACTGTAAGGAGAGCTAACCAAAGACAAATATGATCATATTGTTAAGTAGTGGGTTGGTCATTTCAACCACAATGGTGAAATACTGATTGAATAGTCATTTCATAGAGTAAATTCATGATAAAAGATGGTGATAGATATCTGCACTGGGGAATCATAATGATAAGAGGAAATGTGATGCGGGAAATCACCGGCATCATCCTTGAGTAGAATGATAATTTTATTTTTTGCTCAGGCAGTCTTGAGATGATAAGGGGTGTCCTGTCACCTGTGATATTGGCGACCAAGTGCCTTGGAACATTGGTTCTGTGGCATATTGGGGGAAAGAATCCACATGCTGACATATCAGGAGAAAAGTCCACACCATTTGGGGACTACGCAACCCACATAGCCCGATAAACAAGTCCCTCATTATTCTTCCACTGCACACATGGATGCATGGCAACCACATAGTCTGGTGTAATTCCTTGTAAAATAACTATTTCAATTAGTGTATTAATGAGCCACCTACTATTGTATGTAGGACATTTGCCCCTACGAAGAATTGCATGTGCATCATTGCATGTTTTCTTGTTTGGGTATTTACAGACATTCCCACCTTTACCTATTTGAAAGTCATGCATAAGATTGCGTGTCTTAGGCCTTTTCTTTGAAAGAATTATTCCATTTGAATTGCTATGTTACAGAGTTATACCATTTGAATTGCTATATTACATATTTCACTCTGTCAGATTCTTCCTTGTACAAGCACCACTTTATATTATACACTTATATCATGTGTGTGCATGCATATGTATGCTTGTGTGCATGTATAAATATATGCTTTTCATGCACAGATACACTATGTATATCCCCAAAAAACAGAGTATAGTTGTGTCCTTATGTCGATTTTGGAGAATCGTTATGTTGGCACCCTATGTCAGTGTATTCCTAGAACATGAGACCAGTCAAAGGTTGCATGGAAAGACAACCATGCCTTGAAGATTAGAGACTACACTGGGGTAGAAGCTTCAATAATAACAGAATTCATTGAAGGTCATTATTTAGGGTCCACTATGCCTTTGAAGCCCTACCAGATGTATCTGCTTTTAGTTTCATGACATCAATACAGTACGAAATGTGGCAAAAGAAACTTGTCCATAAACAAATTGTGCATCTATAATGGCAGGTGGTCATGAGTCATGATCAGAACTGCAATAAAGATCTAGCACATGAATGTCTTGAAAAGACATATAGTCAATTAGCTTGTGAGCTAAAATCTTTCTTGTCATTCTAAATGGAAGCTGCTCTGTCACAGTTGCTTAAACAGTGATTCAACAACAGGAATAGACTGGGCAATAGCCAAGAAGCCACAAGAAGGATGTGGAGACTCCACAACACCAACCAAAGACAATCAGATCTTGTGGAAAAGCTTCATCAAACTTGAGAGAAAACCATTTAGCATTTGCGAAAAAAGAGACGAGTTCATATAGTGAATGGAGTTAAATAAACCTAAACAGATTCTATGGTTTAAGTGAGATCATCTTAAACAGGTACTATCTTCCTTTGGGATGGTTGTGAATTGGATCTCATTCTTAAAAGTAAGAGCAACTTGGTTCTATTTTGGTGAAGTGGGATATTATCAGTGCCCACTCTCTGAGAACTAAGGTAAGGAGCATTTGGATCTTTAACTAGAGGCCTTGAACATCCTAAACATAGTGTTCAACATCTGTTTAAGACATGCTGTCCAAGTGACTATTTGGCATTCTAAACGTATGGTAATTCTTGTACAGAAAACAAAAAAAAAAATCTCTTGTTTGTTGTAGTGGTGAGATGTTTTGCTTGCCAATCAATCAACTAATTGCTTGATCTGGTGATTCTCTGAGTAGGTCCATGGAAGGTTTGAGCATAGGGGACATCATGATTGGTAAAACTAAATTGTTTTAAACCAATGTGGCCTGAGTTGTTGAAAAGGCTTCGAAGCATCAATTACGTGCTTGCATAACATTACATATCTCTCCTCACATCATGCATGTAACTTTAGGAGTAAGTTTTGAATAAAGAGTATCTGAGTTGATTATGAACAATGGCACGACCATTCCAAAAACTATACATGCAACATAATTACTAATTGAGAATTACCAGATCAAGAATATCGTACTTTTTATACTTCCATATTCTACAAGCTAAATAGCTGTAGGTACATTACCATTGTATGTCCAGGGGTATCTAGGAGTCAGACTTTCTTCAGTGACTAGCTGCATAAATTTTGTTCATCCATGAGTTTTCAGATGTTTTTTTGTTGTGTGTGCATGCTTATTTCATTAAAATATAGTTTTTAAATGTGTCTTTTATGGTTAACATGCAGATGTTGTTGTAGCGCCTCCCTTTGTTTACATTGACCAAGTGAAGAGTTCATTGACTGTTCATATTGAGATATCTGCTCAGAATTCTTGGGTGGCAAAAGGTGGAGCATTCACAGGAGAGAGAAGGTTATCTTTCTATAATTTCTTAAAACTACTTATAGTAATATTAATGGGCTAGTGCTAGTTTGCTTTGCACCTTTGAATTTATCATCAACTTTCCTGGACACACTGATACTGGAGCGTGCTTTGAAGTTGATCTTGGACCCTGTTCTGGGAGTTGTCCCTTTTAGTTCCTGCTTCTGGGTAGCTAACATACTGGCACCATAAAATGATTACTCATTCTCAAGTAAATGAAACTAAAGATTAGAAGTTTAGGCTGTAATAAAATCTAAGCCTCATAAGAATTACTTACAAATTCCATATAAGATCACGAGGAACGGCCCAAAAACTGCCACAATAACCAATGCTTAGGCTTCAATTTTTCATGCCACCTTCAATTAAATCCTTCACTATGCTGATAGTCTCCATTTTCTGTTTCGCACTTTTGTATTCATGCAATTTATTACTTTTACTTTGTGTTTTTGGCTGAGCCGTGGATCATTCCAATTACTAATGTTTTGTCATAAGATCCTGTGTGGAGCAACTGATAGATATTGGCTGCAAGTGGGTTATTCTTGGTCATTCTGAGCGCAGACATATTATAGGTGAAGATGATCAGGTACTAGTTTCAGAACCATTAAACAAAACTTATCTATTGATAAACGATGACATATTCTTCTATTAAAAGAAAGGAATGCATGTAGAGTTTCTCTTTAGTTTAGTGCTGTAAAATTGTTTGCTTGTGTTCAGTTTATCGGGAAGAAAGCTGCATATGCTTTGAGTCAGAATCTTAATGTCATTGCTTGTATAGGAGAGAAGTTAGAAGAAAGAGAATCAGGGAAAACTTTTGATGTCTGGTTTCAAGCAGATGAAGGCTTTTGCAGGTAATGTTTCAGTGTTGCCTTTGTTCACAAACTAATGTTTTTTCTCATGGAAAACTAGAGTAATTATTCTGATTGTAGTTTGTTTATCTTTTCAATTGTAATTTGTTCAGATAATGTCACAAATTGGACTGATGTTGTTATTGCATATGAGCCTGTATGGGCAATCGGGACTGGGGAAGTAGCTGTTGAAAGATAAACTCAAACAAAGTCTCTTGGAGTTCCCAATACAACATTAATTAAGGAGATGAGAGGTCAAATGCATTATGTAGTTTGTAAGTACCAAGAGTCATTGTGAGGAAGTCTAAGAGTCTTTGTGTGTGGAATTCCAATGTGTGTGGAATCTCAAGAGTCATTAGGAGTCTATAAATAGTGTTGTCATCCTTGAATGAAGAGAGTAAGCAAGAATAAGTAAGAATTTGATAGAAAGAAATTTCGTGCTCTTGCTCCTCCTCCTCCTCCTCATATTTCTAGTTCTTCTTGTGCTAACAAATTGGTATCAGAGCCAAGGTGAAGCTTGAAGCTTCTTTGGGAGGTGATTCCCATTGTGAAGCTTGAAGCTTGAAGCAAGGTGAAGCTTGAAGCTTCTTTGGGAGGTGATTCCCATTGTGAAGCTTGAAGCTTGAAGCAAGGTGAAACTTGAAGCTTCTTTGGGAGGTGATTCCCATTGTGAAGCTTGAAGCTTGAAGCTTGGAGAAGACCGCCCCTACCACTTCGTACAAGTGCTGAAGGCGAAGGCGAGTACAAGTGCTAAAGGCAAAGGCGAAGACAGGTTGCCGAAGGCAAAGTTAAGTGCGAAGGCGAAACTAAGTACCGAAAGTAAAGACAAGTGCTGAAGGTGAAGACCGTCGGTGACAGCCATGACAAAATCCGGGAGTACACCGCTGGGACAAAAGCCTATACCGCTGGGGCAGATGCCGCTACCCACGCCTCACAAAGACGAACTATGACAATTGGAGCATTCAGATGCGGGTGTTGCTTGGTGCACAAGACGCGTGGGAAGTAGTTGAGAATGGCTACACAGAGCCGGCTACTACTGATAACATGACGCCGAATCAGTTAAAGGCGTTGAAAGAAACGCGCACGAAAGACAAGACCGCTCTCTACTTCTTATTCCAAGCGGTAGATGAGTCGGGGTTCGAGAAGATTGCTAGTGCGGCAACTTCGAAGGAGGCATGGGAGATTTTGCAAAAAGTCTTCAAAGGCGCCGACCGTGTTAAACAAGTGCGGCTTCAAACTCTACGAGGTGAATTGGAGGCCATGAAAATGAAGGAGTCAGAAGGAGTATCTGACTACATCACGCGTGTACAAACGGTGGTGAATCAACTCAAACGCAATGGAGAAACCATAACCGATTCAAGGGTCGTGGAGAAGATTCTGCGGTCATTGACCGAGAATTTCGAAAAATGTTGTATGCGCAATTGAGGAGTCGAAGAATCTGGAGGAGATGACCATAGACGATCTCGCCGGTTCTCTCGAGGCACATGAGCAACGGAAGAAGAAGAAACAAGATCTGCTCGAAGAGGCCTTACAATCTAAGGCAACTATCAAGGAGGACAAGACGATGTATGCCCAGCAAAACTGGCGTGGTCGAGGACGCGACCGTGGAGGTCGTGGTCACGGTAGAGGCTGCGGACGCGGAGACAACTCGAAAGAAAAGGACCAGCCAAGCCAACAAAATTGGCGTGGTCAAGGACGCGGTCGTGGTAGAGGCGGCCGGTCAAATCGTCAAAATGTCCAGTGCTACAAATATGGCAAATATGGACACTACGCAAAAGAGTGCTACTCCGACAAAAAGATAGAAGAAAATGCGAACTAGTCACGGAAGAGAAGATAAGAGACGATGGTGTTCTCATGATGGCCTATAAAGACATTATTCCTGATAGCGACTCGGTCTGGTATCTCGATACAGGTGCTAGCAATCACATGAGTGGGCACAAACATCTCTTTATGGAGATCCAAGAGATAGAAGATGGGCACGTGTCATTTGGAGATGCGTCGAAGGTTCAAGTCAAAGGCCGAGGAAAAATACGCTTTTCTCAAAAGGATGGCAAAGAAGGGACAATTGAGGATGTCTACTATGTGCCTGACATGAAAAGTAATCTCCTTAGCATGGGCCAACTATTAGAGAAGGGATATTCGATCTTCATGAAAGATCGAATGTTACACTTGAAGGACAAAGGAGGCCGGTTACTTGCACGAGTGGAGATGGCCAAGAATCGGATGTTCAAACTCAACTTGAGAAGTGTGCGAGAAAGGTGCTTGCAAGTCAACATGGATGACAAAGTCTCGTTGTGGCACTTGCGGTTCGGACACTTACATTATGGCGGCCTAACAGAATTAGAAAAGAAGCATATGGTCCACGGGTTACCAGATATGGACTACACCAAGAAATTTTGCGAAGGGTGTGTACTTGGCAAGCAAACAAGGAACACTTTTCAGAAAAGGGCGGAATATCGTGCAAGGAGTTCTCTCGAGTTGGTACATACCGATATATGTGGCCCGATCACACCTAAGTCATTCAGTGAGAAGAGGTACTTTATCACCTTTATTGACGACTACACAAGGAAGACTTGGATTTACTTCATGAAAGAAAAGTCCGAGACACTCGAGGTGTTCAAGAAATTCAAGATGCAAGTAGAGAAGACAACTGGTCTTTATATCAAGCCTTACGATCGGACAGAGGCAGAGAGTACATGTCAACTGCTTTCAAAAGCTACTGCGAGGAACAAGGAATCAGAAGATTCTTGACTGCATCATACTCACCTCAGCAAAATGGTGTGGCCGAGAGAAAACCGGACTATTCTTGATATGGTTCGGTCGATGTTGAAGAGCAAAAACATGCCAAAAGAATTTTGGGCAGAAGCGGTGCAATGTGCTGTGTATGTGCAAAATCGGTGCCCACATGCGAAGATGGAGATCAAACACCCCAGGAAGCTTGGAGCGGACGAAAACCAACCGTATCACATTTGAGAGTATTCGGTAGTGTGGCCTATGCGCACGTACCAGATCAAAGAAGAACCAAGCTAGATGACAAGAGTAAGAAGTACGTGTTCATCGGGTATGACGAGAAGACAAAAGCTTTCAAGTTATTCGACCCGATCGAAGAAAAGGTGGTTGTAAGCCGAGATGTGCAAGTGAATGAAGAAAGCGCATGGGATTGGAACAACAAAAAAGAGGTGACGCAGGAGGAAGAAATAGAAGAATCAACCTCTGCACCGATAATCAAACAGACAAGCCCTCCGACATCTGATGATGAAGAAGAACCAAGACAATCGAAGATGCGAAGCTTGCAAGATCTATACGAGACAACAAGCGAAGTACACTTGGTATGTCTTCTAGCGGATGCTGAGAATATCACTTTTGAAGAAGCAGTGAGAGATAAGAAATGGCAAGCCGCGATGGATGAAGAAATAAGTGCTATTGAAAAAAATGAAACTTGGGAGTTGGTGGAGCTGCCGAAAGGACATCAACCCATAGGAGTAAAATGGGTGTATAAGAAAAAGATGAATGCCCAAGGTAAGATAGAAAGATATAAGGCACGTCTAGTAGCAAAAGGCTATAGACAAAAGGCTGGGATTGATTATGATGAAGTCTTTGCTCCAGTCGCGAGGATGGAGACAATTCGGCTTCTTATATCCCAAGCAGCACAATTCAAGTGGCCAATCTATCAGATGGACGTGAAGTCAGCATTTTTAAATGGTGTGCTTGAAGAAGAAGTATATGTGGAGCAACCTCCTGGATACATGAAAGCCGGGAAGGAGAAAAAAGTGTTGAAGTTAAAGAAGGCGCTATATGGGCTGAAGCAAGCGCCGCGAGCATGGAATACCCGAATCGACACCTACCTCAAAGGGAACAGGTTCATGCAATGTCCTCACGAGCATGCATTATACGTGAAGAAGAAAAAGGTAACTTGCTGTTTGTTGCTCTTTATGTTGATGATCTCATATTCATGGGGAATAATGAGGAGATGATAAAAGACTTCAAAGAAGCGATGACTCGGGAGTTCGAGATGACAGATTTGGGGCTGATGAAGTATTTTCTTGGTCTTGAGGTTAAGAAAGGAAAATCGGGAATATTTGTGTCCCAAGAGGCATATGCAAAAGACATTTTGAAGAAAAACAAGATGGAAGATTGCAACCCGGTAGCAACACTGATGGAACTTGGTGCGAAACTCTCAAAATTTGATGAAGGAGATCGAGTGGATGCAAACAAATACCGGAGCTTAGTTGGGAGCCTACGGTATCTCACATGCACAAGGCCTGACATTGCATATAGTGTCTGGATAGTGAGTCGGTTTATGGAGGAACCGAAATACTCACATTTGAAGGCTATCAAGAGGATTCTTCGATACATTCGAGGAACTGTATCACTCGGGTTATTCTACTCGGAGACACATGAATATAAACTGGTGGGTTACTCCGACAGTGATTGATGCGGAGATATAGATGATCGGAAAAGCACATCGGGATATGTGTTTTATATGGGAGACACAGCTTTCACATGGGTCTCAAAGAAGCAGCCAATAGTAACCTTATCAACATGCGAAGCAGAATATGTGGCAGCATCATGGTGCGTGTGTCACGCAATCTGGCTGAGAAATTTGCTATGTGAGCTAAAACTCCAGCAAAACGAAGCGACCGAAATACGAGTTGACAACAAATCAGCAATTGAGTTGGCAAAGAATCCGGTGCACCATGAAAGGAGTAAACATATAGATGTTCGTTTCCATTTCATACGGGAACATGTGAAGAAAGGTAAAGTGCGACTGAGTCACGTTGCGAGTCGTGATCAAGTGGCAGATATCTTTACAAAGCCGCTACCAACAGCGCTATTCGAAAATTGCAAGAAGATGATTGGAATGAAGGATGAAAAATGTTTGAGTTTAAGGGAGGAATTTGTTGAAAGATAAACTCAAACAAAGTCTCTTGGAGTTCCCAATACAACATTAATTAAGGAGATGAGAGGTCAAATGCATTATGTAGTTTGTAAGTACCAAGAGTCATTGTGAGGAAGTCTAAGAGTCTTTGTGTGTGGAATTCCAATGTGTGTGGAATCTCAAGAGTCATTAGGAGTCTATAAATAGTGTTGTCATCCTTGAATGAAGAGAGTAAGCAAGAATAAGTAAGAATTTGATAGAAAAGAAATTTCGTGCTCTTGCTCCTTGCTCCTCCTCCTCATATTTCTAGTTCTTCTTGTGCTAACAGTAGCTACACCTCAGCAGGCCCAAGAAGTGCGTGTTGCCATTCGTGATTGGATCAAGGAAAACATCTCACCTGAAGTTGCTTCTACAATACATATTCTTTATGGAGGTACCAGCTAATATTCTCTTTCTTCCTTTCATGATCTTATTAAAAAAACCAAGCCTTATCCTGCCAGATGGATGGGCAATGTAGTCCTAGCCAATATATTATTTATATATAAATAATTTATTTGTATTGTATATTGTGAAAAGCTATTACCGATGGGATTAAGTACACGAAAAAATGAGTAAAAGAATAATCTGCTTTAAGCAATACATGTCTTTCACATACAATAATAAGGATGAGTAACTCTTCTGTTTTATATGGAAGTTCCAAAGAAACATACTTCTATATCAAAAAAACATATCCGTAGAAATATTTGGAAGAAAAAAAGATATTTCGTTGCAAAAAAGCTTTTTTTTTTTTTTAGCAAAGTCAGTTTCTACAGGCAATGTAGTCCTAGCCTATATATTATTTATATATAAATAATTTATTTGTATTGTATGTTGCGAAAAGCTATTACCGATGGGATTAAGTACACGAAAAAAATGAGTAAAAGAATAATCTGCTTTAAGCAATACATGTCTTTCACATACAACAATAAAGATGAGTAATTCCTGTTTTGAATGGCAGTTCCAAAGAAACATACTTCTATATCAAAAAAAACATATCCGTAGAAATATTTGGAAGAAAAAAAAGGATATTTAGCTGCAAAAAAAGCTTTTTCTTTAGCAAAGACAGTTTCTACGGGAGATTCAAAAAGTTTTTGTGTGCGACAAAAAACAGGTAAGAAAATCTTTAAGAGGGCAGATGAGCTTTTGTGAATCTCATGTCAATTTACTATTTGTGATATGAGTAATTGTAACATATAAGTTGGTGGGTAGGGCAAGGAGCTACCCACAGGGTCACAAGGAGTGATGGATACAGAAGGTTATTTCTTGTTTTGAAAAAGAAGCAAATCTCCGTGGCAAACGTCAAAATCCTACTCTTCTCCACACTTCCCATAGATAAATTGTTTATTTCCTCATATTCCTTTTGCTATAGTGATAAGTCCAGCATCGAGTGCTTGAATTCAGTTATACAACTCTTGAGATCTTTTATCATCATCCGTTTCTGTGGCTAAATTGGTTACTTTATCAAGCTTCATATTTGTTAGGATCACACCTGAGAACACTCAATTTTGTGGTCTAACAATACCTATGCCACTGTTGATTAAAAGCCTCCATATCAATATTCACGAGGTATAGGCTTTAAAGTTGAAATTTCTAAAACTTCACCAGTCTTAGAAGATGCTGTTAAATGGCAGCGTATTTGAGATTCTTCCTAATTCTGCTTCCTTCTTCAAATGTGCAATTTTCTTCAGGACACTTTTATTCACACTCTCTTGATTGACTGCTGGCTCCCTTATGGGTTTGCTTCTACATGTTAAAGCATCAGTGGAATTCTCTATCAAGTTCAACCCTGGAGAAAAAAACATTTTGTTATTTCAAATCTACAGATATTTGCATAGACATGTTAAGCTATTTAACCAGTCCTCTGGTATCTGCTATGTTACTGAGCTGAAGAAGTTTGTGTTCAGTTTTCCAGCTCTGGCTGTTTGATATTATTTCTGATGTTCAGTTATGTCTATTTACAAATTCAGTGAATGGGGGCAATTGTGCTGAGCTTGCAAAGCAAGAGGATATAGATGGATTTCTTGTTGGAGGTGCTTCTTTGAAGGTACAATCATATAAACTGCAGCTAATCTTCTCATAATTGATCTAAAGGGTTATGTTGAAACTTTGACGCGTACCTCCAGCACAGTCTGGGATTTCCTTTATCGTCATGTTTATTTTCTCAATGAACTATGCACTAGCATACATTTGCATGAATATGTAACTTTAGTTTTGAGTTGGCATCCTACGCTACTAGTGAGCGTATTTAACATAACTATTGTGGTAATTGATTGCCTCAAAAGCTGTTATATTAATAGCTAGATAAGAGGAATACCAAGGCCCAAGCATATTATTTCATATATGTAAGACATAATGAATCTTAGTTCATGATACCCTATGGTAACATATAGACCTAAGCGAGTTTGTTTAATTGTGGGGAAGCATCACAAGGCAGCAGGTCCCAAAGTGGACATGTAGCGGAAATTATCAGATCCATGAGGTGCACATGGCCAGATGGTGTATTCCTTTTCAATAGAAAGGAATATAATCAGACCAACCTTGCTGCCTGGTCAATCACAGTGATCCAACTGGTGCCTGGGTGGCAAACAGGAGAGCAACCATTGTCCTATCTTCACCAGTACTTCAGGTAAACTAATTATGAAAGCCTACCTCCCAACCTGAATCAAGGGCCTAGTAGTTCCCAAACTGAGTGATTCTTGTCCACAAGAGATTCCTCATGACCTATAATTCGAATTACAATCTCAAGTATAATGTTTTCAATTCAAATCTCTAAGATACTACTTCACTATCTAGAAACAAAGCATATACCACCAACTAACTTAATTTAAAACTTTTGATCAAACAACCTTGGCTCTTTCTCTTAGTAATGTCTAATCAATGTTTAATCAAAGACCCTAGGCTCTTTCAATAGCTCGTCTCTCTTTATAGCATATGCCACTAACAAAACTTATTTAAAACATGTAATCGATGAACTCCGTATAGCTCATTTATCATCTTCACCTCTTCGTCACCTCTTTGTCCAGATGCTTTCTTTGTCTACTAGAATATTGGAGGACTTTTCCTTTGGTTACATGAACTTAAATTGCATAACCAAATACGGTAGGATTTTCTATATCCATTCCAAGCCTCTCTCTTGTCCATAGTTTTCCTTGGATAGAATTTTAGCAGATCAAGAGGTGGATATTTCAGAATCCTTCGAGTATGGAAGTTGCAGGTCACATGGTCCCCTTGGCTTAGAGGCATGATGAAGAAAAAAAAACAGCTCCAGTTATGAAATCCAGAACGACATAAAACTTGATAAACGTACATCCTGATAGCTCTAATTTATATAATTTGCTTCTAGTGTATATACACTTATTTGTTCTCCTTCCTGGCCTTATCTTGGAGGCTTTCCAGTCTGAACAGCTCCTGCGACTTGCTTCATGGTGTCTCATAATTGAACTATGTCACCTTCCAAGGCAATCTTTTGTCCTCTGTTCATAGATCAACAATAGGAAACATTTCGTTGTAATTTTGTGTGGTTAAACTGAAATGCGGACCGAGACATATCCTGTTTTCTTTTAATACCTCTCAATCTGGAAAGAAGCCGACAGACATATCATTTGGCTTCTCTATACATTCTAGTGAGGCAAAATCATCAACCACAGAGCATTTTCCCATCTGTAATGCTCGTCTTTTATTAACCTCCCATTGGCACATGGCCTCTGTGGAACTTGTAGTGATTATATTGAATCCCAAAACACTTATCTGGGCTGTAATAATGGTCCATTGAGTCTGTTCCTTCTATTATTTAGACAATTTGCCTTCCTCGCAGAGACTGATTCTGATATGTATTATACGGGTTTGGTTGTTCTTGCAGGGTCCTGAGTTTGCGGCTACTGTCAATTCAGTGACTTCAAAGAAAGTTGCTGCTTGACTTAATGGCCAATCTTAATGGAAAGTATGAATAAGTTTCAGGAGTTTCAGAAGATAAGCTCCACAAATCGGCCAATGGAACATTTTACTCTAGGTGAACTGCACCTGTCGTTTTGGTCTCAGCCTAGTTGTTTTTGAGAAGTTCTGTGAAGTGATGAATAACATTTTTATACCTTCAATTAACTTTGTTGTGTGTTTTAATGATAGAGCAATTCAATCAACTTCAATTGGGGATGTTCTCTCAGATTCAGATTTTTCTTTGTCATCTTCTCTGTTCTCTATTGTTGTTGAAGCATTACAATTGACCCATGGATAACTTGCTCTCGTATAGAAAACTTCCTTTTCCAACTCTTGAAAGTTCACCTCGTGTAAAAAAGTTGGTGATTGGTGTACTTTCTGGACTATGTGTTGCATTGCTCAGAAGTCAGAGCTATAATTCGTAGTGATTACTTCTTGGTTCACTGATTGATTCTCCATGTGAGTATGTTGCATTACCACAATGTTCTCATGTGATCCTGATAATTTAGAGCAAAAATCCTTGGTCTTTTTTAAATAGGGTGTAGCTTGGTGCAAGCAGATTTGAACTCTTGATTTTTTACGCACTACAAAGAAATTTTTACTATTGTACTACAGTGACAGTTGCAATCCTTGTATCAATTAGAGTAAAGATCAAGCTCTACTTTTATTTGGTTAACTGGTGAAATTGTTGTGCTTGGGCCAGTTGCAGATGTTTATTGCGTTGTAAGGCGTGTTTGGATTAAAGGAAGTGGGAGGAAAATGGGAAGTGAAGAAACTTATTTCCCCACTTCCCTTATTTGTTTTGAATGGGAAAACATTTTTTTTTCCTTTCTTTTTTACACATCCATTTTATACTATTATTTTTCCATTTTCAGAGTGCTACAGTTAATTTTGTGATCATGTAAATCGCACTTGTAATAAGTTGCAGCTTAACGCATAAAATTTTGATGTCATGTAAATCTCACTTTCAGTTCAAAAAATTATTTTAGTATTAATATTTAATTTAATATTATTTTATGATCAATTTTCTCACTTTCATTTTCACATTACTAATCAAACACTGAAAAACACAATATATTTTTCTACTTACACTTCACATTACAACTAAGTACTGGTAATTAGAATTGCACAAATCTCAATTTTTCATTACACTTTTACATTTTTCATCTTCATTTTTCACTTACGTTTTTTTCTCCCATTTCTATCAAATCAAACAGGCCTGTTGTAGTTGCTCCTGATTTTTGTTGCAGAAATAGCGGCCACAAATCATCCAAATCCAATAATTTTTTCTTCAATTTAATAATTTCTACTAAGGATTAATTCAAAATTGGGAAATATTCTTTGTCAAATTAAACCTCCTTGAAGTTTGTTAAACTATAGCCGCATTTTATTTTTCAGAAATGTTAGACGCATCTAAAGCTGAACAAATGATATATTTATATGAATCATATTTTAGAAGAGAATGATCATGATTCCATGAACTAGGCGAACTAAGCCACAAAATGACTTGTTAGGTTATTAGGCTTAGGCCAGATTAAATAAGAAATTGTTCTATTTCTAAGATGCACACACTATCTGATAAGTTTAGATATGACATTAAGGATCTAGACTTTGGATTTGGGTTCTCTCATTAATGAAATCAATGAATCGATTTGCTGATTAATCACAACCGTCTATTATTATATGAGTAGATATAATTTATTTGAATGAAACTTGAGCCTACTCGTGAATTGTACTTGTTTCCAAATTGGATTACGATCATCTATGTATATGATATGCGTTTTTGATTAATTAGTGGCTGAGTCCGTTGACTTGTTTGAGCCTACACGAAAATTGTGGTTCTTTGAAAGATTTAGGACTAGATATGTCAATACTCAAACTCATATTCATATTTACTCATTTTGAGACCCACGATAACATATGTATATATATTCCCACAACTAGTTATTTAAATACATGCATTCTCATTAATGACCCAAATCATCAAACAATAAAGACTCAATAGCGAAACATGTTTAAATTAATTCACATCACTGATTAAAGAAATAATGTCGTCGGTGAAGCGTGACTTACTGATAAAGAGTAAGAGTAAGTTGTGAGAGTCTCAAGTTCAAGTCCAGTTACAGTCTATACATCTAATAAATGACAATGATCAGAAGTTTGAAATTAATATTACGTTTACATATGATGCGACCTCTCCGTCGGCGAAGGCGTCGGAGATGATCGGTTGGTAGCGGTGACGATTCCTCGGCGGCATCTCGACCTGCAAGTGGTTAGCAACAGGGAACTGGCAACGCCAAAGGCAAAATCAAAGGAGAAGATGAAGACGAAGAAGTAGTGGAGCTTTATTGATCTTAGTACAAGGAGCTCAGCTGGAGCTCGTGGCCGATTTAGGGCACAATTACATCATAGATCCCAACAGTAACCATGGCCCCTTATTTATACCCCCGACATCCCAATGGGCCCAAGCGGGCGAGTCACTGGGTTCGGCCGGACCCGACTCCGAGTCGCAAGGCCGAACCGGACCCGGCCCATTAACGAATTATCAAAGAAGAAGACGGCTCAGAATTAATTCATCATAGCCGTTACATTCAAAAAGAGGGAAAAGAAGAAAGATAAGAATGGATCAAATTCAGAGGTGAATCAGAAGCAACAAACCCGGCAAGCCTGAGAGATAAGAACTGCATCAATGCTCCCCCCTTGAAATCGATCTTGCCTCAAGATCGAAGTCAGGAAACCTTTTAATCAGCTCCCAGTAATTCTCCCAGGTGGCTTCATCTTCAGGCAATTGCTTCCATTTAATCAGCACCTCAGTGGTAGCCTTTCCAAGCCTCTTGACCATTCTCCTATCCAAGATTAATTCAGGTTCCTTGATCACTTCTACAGCATGAGCAGGGACCTGATTTTGTACTTGAATAGCTTCACCCAACTTCCTTTTAAGTTGTGAAATATGGAACACAGGATGTATTTTGGCCCCCTCAGGTAACTCTAATTTGTAGGCCACTGAACCAATTCTCTCCAAAATTTTATAGGGACCATAGAACAAAGGAGAAAGCTTATGGGATCTTTTTCCCCCTACTGAAACTTGCCTGTAAGGCTGTAACCTCAGGAATACCCACTCCCCCACTTCAAAAGACCTCTCAGACCTGTGCAAATCTGCCATTTTTTTCATTCTATCCTGAGCATAGACCAAATTATTTTTTAGCAGTTGAAGGGTTGCATCTCTATTTAGTAATGCCTCCTCAACACTCTGTAATCTGGCAGTTCTGGGAATGTAAGAGGAGATAGTAGGAGGCATTTTCCCATACACAGCCTGATAAGGAGAGACCTTGATAGCCGAATGCCAACTGGTATTATACCAGTATTGAGCCCATGCCAGACATTTACTCCACTCTTGAGGTTTGTGAGAACAAAAGCAACGCAGATAAGTCTCTAAACACCTGTTTACTACCTCTGTTTGCCCATCAGTCTGAGGGTGGAATGAGGTACTGAACAGAAGCTTAGTTCCCTGTAGAGACCATAGCTCCTTCCAGAAGTCACCGGTGAACACAGCATCCCTATCAGAAACTATACTCTGAGGCATTCCATATAAGCTGTATATATTATCCATGAAGACAGCAGCCACAGTCTTTGCAGTATATGGGTGAGAGAGTGCCAAAAAATGTGCAAATTTTGTTAGCCTGTCAACAATGACAAGGATAACAGACTTACCTCCACTCTTTGGTAATCCCTCTATAAAATCCATGGATATATCTTCCCATACATTTTGAGGAAGAGGCAAAGGTTGCAACAATCCTGCAGGCTTAGTATTTTCATATTTACACCTCTGACATATCTCACATTCTCTAATATACTTTTTGATACTGTTCTTCATTCCCTGCCAATATACCACTCTTTTCAACCTTTGGTAAGTCTTTTCATATCCAGAATGTCCACCCACAGGAGTATCATGGTGTTCAGACAGAAGCAACTGAGTGAGGGAAGAAGAAGGGTTTATGAGGATTTTACCCCTGTAATAGAACAAGTCACCTCTTTTCTGATACTTAGAAGTATCCAACTGTCCCTCATTCCATTTGGTATTCAACTCAGAAAAGAAGGTATCAGTTTTGACCATTTCTTTAAGCAACCCAACCCAATCAGATTCCACCACTGTTATTTCCAGCAAGGTAGGCATATCAGGACTTTCATCCCTTCTAGAAAGACTATCAGCAGCTATGTTTTCCTTTCCCTTTTTGTACTCAACCCTGTATCTGAAATTGCACAGTTTCAGTAACCAGGTATGCTGAGCTTCTGTATACAACCTCTGTTCCAGGAGATACTTCAGAGGCTTGTGATCAGTCTTTACTATAAATTCCCTCCCCAATAAATACTGTCTCCACTTCTTAGTAGCCAACAGTAGACCCAGCATCTCTCTTTCATAGGCTGAAGCATATTTATTGGGAGTTTTCAACTCTTGACTGATATAAGCAATAGGATGATTCTCTTGCATAAGAACTGCCCCAATTCTGCTGGCAGAAGCATCACACTCAATTACAAATGGTGAATTGTAATTGGGAAGAGCTAGAACTGGTGGATTAGTAAGAGCAAACTTTAAATCTTCAAATGCCTTTTGTGCTGTTCCATTCCACTGGAATGCCTGTTTCTTAGTAAGGGCAGTTAGAGGTGCTGCAAGGGTGCTATAACCTTTAATGAACTTCCTGTAATACCCAGCCAGACCCAGAAATCCCCTTAAAGCCTTCAGAGTTTTGGGAATTGGCCAATCTAATATAGCCTGTATCTTACTCTTATCCACAGCTACCCCTTGATTTGATACCACATGCCCCAAGTAAGCAACCTCAGTCACTCCAAACTGACACTTGCTCTTTTTAGCAAAGAGCTGATTCTCTTTTAATATTTGTAGCACCACTCTCACATGATATAAATGATCCTGCAGGTTCCTGCTATAGACAAGGATATCATCAAAGAAAATGAGTACAAACTTCCTCAAATAGGGCTTAAACAGTTCATTCATCAAAGCTTGGAAAGTAGCAGGAGCATTAGTCAGCCCAAAGGGCATAACCAAATACTCATAATGCCCAGTATGAGTTCTGAAAGCTGTTTTGGGTATGTCCTCTTCTCTCATCCTAATTTGGTGGTATCCACTCCTTAGATCCAACTTTGAAAATATTTTTGCCCCATGTAACTCATCAAGCAGTTCATCAATTAAAGGTATGGGGAATTTATCCTTGACTGTTTTTTGGTTGAGGGCTCTATAGTCTACACACAATCTCCAAGTCCCATCAGTTTTTTTAACCAACACCACTGGGGAAGCATAAGGGCTCCTACTGTTCCTAATGATACCTGTCTCTAACATTTCTTCCACCATTCTTTCTATCACATTCTTTTGTTCCCAAGGGTGTCTATAAGGTCTCAAGTTAATAGGATCAGTTCCAGGCATCAATAATATCTGATGGTCATGACTCCTCTTAGGAGGTAGACCCATTACTTCTCCAAAAACTTTTTCATATTCCTTGCATAGGGGCTGCAACTGTAGATTAGTCTCTGTCTCAGATTGGGTTTCTTTTTGTTGACAGATATATAGAACCCAACCTTTAGCTGACTGATACAAAGTTTTCTCCATGGCTTTAGCTGAAACCAATTCCATGTCATTAGAGGATACCCCCTGCAATTCCCAAGAGTGATTATCCTTAATGATCTTTAACTTCTTTTCTTTAAAATTTATAGTCATTTCATCCAAAGATTGCAACCAATCAATTCCTAACACCATCTGGCAACCCCCTATAGGCAGGATATGAAAATCAGTAACTATTTCCAGTCCCTGGCACTTAAAGCAAACAGACCTACACAACCCTTCACTTTGTAATTTATCATCTCCAGCTATGGTGACCTGAAAAGCTACCTCTGATGTTGTTATCAGACCAGTTCTCTGTACCACCTTTGGATCAATGAAGTTATGAGTAGATCCAGTGTCCACTAACACCATAACTGGTTTCTTATTAACCTGTCCATACAGCCTAATAGTTCTAGGTGATGCACTCCCCTCCATGGCATTAAGTGAAAGTTCATGTAAATTTTTCCCAAGTTCCTCCTTAGGCCTCAACAAGATCTCCTCCTCTTGCTCACCCTCATCATCTTCACACTCAATTAGCATCAAGCTTTTTCCCTTACATTTATGTCCAGGAGAGTAAGGCTCATCACACTTGAAACATAAGCTTTTCCTCCTATACTCCTCAACCTGTGAAGGAGACAATCTTCTGACTGGAGTATTGGTTACAGAACCCCCTTCTCTGCTAGCAGCTGGAGCCACAGAACTTCTTGGGCTTAACCCTGGTGAGCTGACATTTCCCTTGTATGAAGGAAATTTATTTAATTTCTTTTCTGCTGCTGTAATGGATTCTCTAGCTATGGCACTTCTGTAAGCTGACACCATTGTCAAAGGTTTATCCAACTTTACTTTTCCTCTTAAATCTTCCCTCAATCCTGATAAAAATAAGCTAATTAAATTCTTCTCAGATTCATCAACCAAGTGAGCCAGCCTGATAAAAGATTTGTGGTACTCCTGAACTGTCCCAGTCTGCTTCAGATTAGCTAAGGCAGCCAGGGGATCATCTAAGTCATCTGGTCCATACTGCAGTATCATCTCCTCATAAAATTCTGGCCATGTAACTGATCCCTTTTGTTTTTCCAACCACCTCCACCATAGCAGAGCCTCTCCTTGAAGGAAGAAGACACAGAACTCTACTCGATCTTCTATTGGAGTATGATGTATAGCAAACACATGTTCCAGTTGATACAGCCAATTTAAGATATCTCCATCTCCCCTGAAAATCGGAATTTCAACTTTAGGGTGTTTAGGCATTGGAAGTTTACCAGGAACATTGAAGGATCTCTGATTTCTTCTCAAGAACTGCTCTGGTTTTCCTCCTCCCATGGTTGCCTGTCTCTCTTTTGCAGGACTATTGAAACCTTTTCCTTTAGAGTTGAGTTCAGGCCCTCCAATGGGAGTGGTGTCAATTCGTCCAGATCCCACAGTTTCTTGACACAGTCTGGAGATCAGAATACTTAACTCTTCATATCCCCGATCTATCTTCCCTTCTAGAGAACGAAATCGATCATCCATTATTCTCACATTATCAGCAACCTTTTCCTCCAAGATCCGATTTCTTAACGCAGTTCTTTCATCCAGAGCTCGAAATCGAAAGTCAAACTGATCGTCTTTTTGAGAAGTTGAACCTGCTCCCAGTGTATTTCCTCGATCTAAATCCTTCTTGGAATCACAACCTGCATCAAAAGATACTGACCTCTGAGGCTCAACTTTTGGGGTGAAGTCAACACCATCGTCTCCAAGATCCTCAGGGAACTCCGGAACCTGAGGCTCTGATACCATTGATGCGACCTCTCCGTCGGCGAAGGCGTCGGAGATGATCGGTTGGTAGCGGTGACGATTCCTCGGCGGCATCTCGACCTGCAAGTGGTTAGCAACAGGGAGAACTGGCAACGCCAAAGGCAAAATCAAAGGAGAAGATGAAGACGAAGAAGTAGTGGAGCTTTATTGATCTTAGTACAAGGAGCTCAGCTGGAGCTCGTGGCCGATTTAGGGCACAATTACATCATAGATCCCAACAGTAACCATGGCCCCTTATTTATACCCCCGACATCCCAATGGGCCCAAGCGGGCGAGTCACTGGGTTCGGCCGGACCCGACTCCGAGTCGCAAGGCCGAACCGGACCCGGCCCATTAACGAATTATCAAAGAAGAAGACGGCTCAGAATTAATTCATCATAGCCGTTACATTCAAAAAGAGGGAAAAGAAGAAAGATAAGAATGGATCAAATTCAGAGGTGAATCAGAAGCAACAAACCCGGCAAGCCTGAGAGATAAGAACTGCATCAACATACCGTATAATTGTTAGATTTTAGGCAAAACATACGAACTTTTATCTTTGAAAAATGCAATTAACCCATTAGTAGTGTTAAAAGCATAATCCAACCAATGATCCAGCCAACCTGCTCAAAAAGAACCGTTTTTTTTTTAATCCATCTAAAACACCGAGTTGTCGGGTTTGGTACTACTGAAGTGCTAAAAACACGCCCAGCCCGACTCGTTCGCACCCAAACCCTAAACCCTAAACCCTAGGTCCTAATTAATTTCACGAAGAATCCCATTCCTTCCTTCATCTCGTTCTGCCTCATTTTCCCTCTCTGGATCCAATACCACAGCCATGAGACCTCCAAGAGGTAATCATTCCCTTTCTCTTGTCTCGTCTCTTTTGAGGATTTTTCCTTTTTATCCTTTTGCGATTCCAAAGTAAAAGAGAGCAACTTTTCGTGTCCTATTAGCCTAATTTCAGTTCCATGGTAGACTTTCTCACTAGAATGATCAAAACCTCACTCTTTCTCTCTTTGGCGATCCATTATTTTCAATTTTTCGTGGAAATGGATTCTGGGTTTTTGCCATCTGATCGAATTTCAAGAAAAAAATGCCTTTTCTTCCCCTTCATCTTATAGTTAATATAATTGATTTTCGTGGTACTCAAACTGATTTAGCATACGTATCATATCTTTTTTGATCTAGTTAATCTACCAAAATATTTCTAAATATAGTAAAAAAAACATTCTTTTGGCCTCCTTTTGCGATGGTTGTTGTTTTGTTTTGTCAATACAATTTCTTGCAAAAAAGTACACATCTTTTTTTGTCCTTTGAGCGACTAGACATACAGCCTGATTTGTTTAGATATTTTTTTTTCTCATGAACTTTTGTAGGTGGTGGATTTAGGGGCAGGAATGATGGGGCCGCCGCGGAGGCCGAGGAAGGGGAGGTGGAGGAAGAGGTGGACCAGAAGGCCGAGGTGGTGGTGGAAGAGGTCGCGGCGGCGGCCGAGGGGGCGGGAGGGGCCGAGGTGGCCGTGGAGGAGGAATGAAGGGAGGGGCAAGGTTGTGGTTCAGCCCCACAGGCACGATGGAGTCTTCATTGCCAAGGGGAAGGAAGATGCCCTTTGCACCAAGAATATGGTTGTTGGTGATTCCGTTTATGGTGAGAAGCGCATTGCGGTGCAGGTGATTGTTTTTTTTTAGTAAGGTTCTGTTGGGTTTTTAGGGGCATTATTTTATTGTGTGCACCGGCATTTACTCTTCGTTGAATACCCATGGTAGAATGAGGATGGAACCAAGGTTGAGTACAGGGTCTGGAATCCTTTCCGCTCGAAACTGGCGGCAGCCATTCTGGGTGGTGTTGACAGAATTTATATTGTAAGCATTTTTTTTCTTGTTCCGCTTTTTCGCTCTCATGATCTGTGACGGGTTAAGCTTTAGATTTGATAGCTTTTGTCATAATCAAGTAACTTACAAGTAGCATGATAGAATTCTTATGTTCCTCAGTTCTCCTTCATTTCAACCCCCCAGCCCCCACCCCCCCCCCCCCCCCCCCACGAGAGAGAGAGAGAGAAGAGAGAGAGGAGAGAGAGAGAGAGAGAGAGAGAGAGAGAGAGAGGAGAGAGAGAGAGAGAGAGAGAGAGAGAGAGCTATGATTTTGGGGCCCTTGATGGCAATGCATTGATTTTAGCATATACAACGTTTTTGAATGTTAATGGATCTTTTATGGTGTAGAATTCATTGTTTACTTGTTTTTCAGGCACATTGCTGTATTGAATTAATGCCTTAACCTGTATTATCTGTGATGATACAACTAGATTGGTACATGGCAGAGCTATCCTCAAACTAGAATTGTTACTCGTCTAGCTTCACTCATTCGATTTTCACATGGTTCCATTGTCATTAACTTCTTGTTATGCCCCGTTATGTGACTGCCATGTTTTCTTTTCTTAGGCTCCTGGAGCTCGGGTGCTGTATCTTGGAGCTGCATCAGGGACTACAGTGTCTCATGTGTCTGACATTGTTGGACCTGTATGTTTGTTGTTTATGCACTTATCTTTCCTTGTGCAGACAATCAGGTGCTATCCTAGAGTAGCTTGCTGAGCTTTTGTTTATGAACTTTTATTTTGTTTTGCAGACAGGAATGGTCTATGCTGTTGAGTTTTCTCATAGAAGTGGAAGGGACCTTGTTAACATGGCTAAGAAACGGACCAATGTTATACCAATTATTGAAGACGCTAGACATCCTGCAAAATACAGAATGTTAGTTGGAATGGTTGATGTTATTTTCTCTGATGTTGCCCAGCCAGATCAGGTGTGCTGTAAATTCATTCCATCTGCCTCCATGCCTTTGTAGCATTTCATTTTGATTACATAATGATGGTACATGCCATTTATTTTTTTGCCTCTCAATTTACATTTATAACTCTAGTATGCTCATGCGATCATATATGTTTACATGTTTCTATATTTTACATTATTATATGGTTAAAATCTTTACTTTGTTTCTGCAAATTCGTGATGCTCTCTTTAGTGAGCAGTACTTAAGATTCTTGTGCTTTATTTGACATATTCAGATAAGAGAGAGTTCTTTAACAATTCAGGAAGCAATTATGCACTAAATGTCACTCTTGGCATTCGCATTTCAATCATTTGATGCTGAAGGAATGAATATTCTTCACCTTATGCTTGTTAGCAGTTGTGATTATGCTAATTATTTTGCATGCAATTCCATGATTTAAAGTTGAATTCGAAGACTAATTGTAAGTTTTGTTCAGCCCTGCTCTGCGTGCTTGTTAAGTCTATGTTAGTTCATATTTGTAGGAAACTTTTTATTCATCTGTCGTGCGGAAAGTGAGTTATAGCTTAAAGTGAAATTAACTTGTTCAAAAACTTTCCTACAATTACAAGATGACATTAACCTATTTAAACAAGAATGAAACTTACAACATAATCTTGCTTTGATGCTTTTGATTGAAAGCAGCTCAAAATTAAGGCATATTGCTTTTATTCCTCTGATGAATCATTTTTTTTTCAAATTATATTATTATTATTATTATTTTCTTATTATTTCTATTACCAGTGTCAAGCATATGATGAGAGTAACTCGGATACCCCTTCAGGACATCTTGGATGATGCAAGTTCGAGCTTCTGATGCAAATGCCTATAGCAATTTTATATTATTTCTATCGTTCCTAATTGTTTTACATACGTTCTATTTTTTATTGTCTTCTCTGATCAAGCTGCAGATGATGATCACTATTTTACCGACAACAAATTTTTTTTGGGAGTTCTTTATTTATATATTTTTGAAAAAGTGATTTTTTTTATCTTTTTTGGAGGTTAAGCAAATGATGAATAACGCGGATTCCCCTTCAAGACATCTGTGGATGATGCAAATCCGAGATTTCTGATGCAATGATAGCAAGTGTTCTCTCTTTGTCATACTTTCATGGTTCTTTACATTTTTGACTCTTTTCTCTTGCATATTTTTGTAATAAACAAATTACCAGGTCTTCTGCTGTCTACGGTTTCATGATATCATTCCATAGCCGACCAAAAAAAAAAAACTTCTCTATGGGGTTTTCTTTCTGTTGTACCCAAGTGTAAAATCACCTAGAGAGGGGGGGGGGGGTGAATAGGTGATGGCTAATCTAATGGTCACTAAATGCCAAATAATGCGGAATTAAAAACTATTATGACCTAAACTAAACTCTTAAACTAAAACACCAAGTTTAACACAAGAGTGGCCGAATTCCCCGTGAAGGGCTCTGGTCTAACTCCTCAAGATTTCTCTAAATAAGAGTTGAGGTGCCGCGTTGGCTCTCTTGGTTGAAAATTAGTGTTAGCAAATAATCCCCAAGCAAGTATAACAATTAAGCACAGTATGAATATCAAGCATGTAAGGATAAGACAAGTAATAGCATGCAAGATATAAACAAGAGATAGAGAGAGCAATCGCAAACACAAGGAATTTGTTTCGAGATTCGAGCACACTTGCTCTACATCCCTGCCTTCACACTTGAAGGATTTCCACTAGAATCGATCCCACCGGATCACTCCTCGGTGCCGCAACACCTACAAGCTCTCGGACTCCCTAGTCCGTACACACCGCAAGCTCTCTAGCTCGCCGAGGCCGCACCTCAAACAATGAGTTCACACACGAACTCGAAACACCGCGAACGCACTCGTCCGCCTCCTCAAGGAACAAAATGAAGTCTTGGTGATCACAACACTTTGATCACCTAAAAACAATCTCACAAGAACACTCCTATAGGATGAATTTGTCAATTGGTTGCTCAAGTGTTTGTGAGAAAAACAAGGATGGAATTTGTGGAAGAAAACTCAAGAAATTCTCTTTTAAAACACTCTTGATAAAACTTTCCTTTTGATTGGAAATATTTGCTCTCAAATAAGTGGAGAAAACCTCTTGAAAGAGTAGGAAAAACTGTTGTAAAAATTCACTTAAATCTTATAGAAAACAGCCCCCAAATGCCTCAATTTATAGAGCTAGAAAAACTAGCCGTTGGGAGCCAGATGGCCTGACGGTCGACCGCCCGGTCGACCGCCAACGGTCAGATTTCTGATCGTTAAGGCGGCGGTCGACCGGGCCCGGTCGACCGAACCTCTGGAACAGAGAGCAGACTCTCAGCCGGTCGACCGGCCCGTCCGACTGAGGCTTTCTAGAGAGCAAAGCTCTCTGGACGGTTGACCGTCCCGATCGACCGGCCCTCCAGCCAGATACTGGCGTGCACGCTGTGCACGTCGGTCGACGAAACGGTCGGCTGACTTCAAGCTACGGTCGACCTTCCGGTCGACCGGCTGAAGCCAGTTCAGGGATTTTAGGGAAATAAAACTTGGTCATTTTGAATGAAATAAAATCCCATAAAATCACAAAAAATCTACAAAAATAGTTTTACCAATATACTTTGATAAACAAACATGCTTGCACAAAATCAAGGCATGTTACAAATGATTTGGACTATTTTTGTAATATGAAAAAATTGGCTCAAATGAAAAACAGTATTTTTCAAAACTTGATTTTTTCAAACTTCTCCAAATACAAAAACAAGATATTTAAACTCATTTGAAGCATAGAGTGTATGGATATGATCCACTACACAAACATGGGAAATATCTATGTTTTTGACATTAAACTCTAAATATGGTTTTAGTTAAAACATGTAAATTTGAATACCAAAAATTAAACCGGTATTTTTCAAAAAGAAAACTCTTTTGCATTTTTCCAAAATGAAAATTCTTTTATGAAAAACCTATCTCTATCAAGAATGTGTGTGTGTATATGGTACTTGAGCAATCCACCAACTATTCTATCCTTACATTTTAACTAAAAACAAAATCTTGTAAAAACAAATCTAGACACAAGTCTTCATCTTCTTGAAGTCTTCACTTGAAGTCTTCTCATCTTCTTGACTTGGTCCAAACTCGATCCATAGAGCTAGACTCCTCTTTAGTACTTAATGTGGTCTTGATGCACAAGCTCTTGAATCAAACTGTGCTAGCTCCAAAACTTGATTTTAAATCCTTTGTTGAAGCTACACACCTACTAAGATCTTGATCACAAATCTGAAACTAAATAAACACAAGATCATTAGTAACATAACTACATGAGTTGATCATCATCAAAACTAGAGTGATGGGCCTTTTGGGCCAACAATCTCCCCCTTTTTGATGATGACAAAACTCATGAAGTTATATATGCATGGATTAAAGTAAAGCTTCAAAGAAGCTCCCCCTTAACTCATGCAACACAATAAATAAATAAATATGCAATGAAGGCTCATAAACATGTATGTATGCAAATGTAAGGAGATAAACATGCCAATCAAGCATAAAACAAATTAAATTCTTTTTCTCCTATTTGCAAAACAAAACATATATGCATAAACATAAAAAACTACCCCCTTTATGAATAAAGGAAGGAAAACATGCATATATCTCAAATATATCTCCTCCTTTTTGTCAATCATCAACAAAGAGGTTAAAGTAAAAATAAAACTAACAAATAAAATTTTCTCCCTCTTTTTGTCCGAAACAAGGAACCAATGAAGGGGTAAACAATAAAAGGATATATGCGATATACATTCATGAAGAGGAAGACGCTAAGTTAACTTCCCTGCATATATACATTACATGAAAGAGGGATGACAAGCCCTACTTCACATAACGTAAAATATGCAATGCATAAGAGGAGATGTGAAGCTCCCCTACACACGTGTACCGCATAAAGAAGAGTTGTCAAGCTCCTCAATATAGGATACACTCAACATGAATCTACATGTAGAAGAGATGTTAAGCTCCCCTTGCATATAGGCAATACAACTCAAATTTTTTTTAATTTTCTTATTTAAAAAAGTTTTGAATTTTTCTCAATAGAAAACAAATTTTGAGATATCTTAAACAAAATTTTTAAGATACCAATTGTAGACAAATTTTAAGATACCAATTGTAAATAAACATTACAATTTTTGAATTTTCTTAAATAGGTAAAATATCTTGATACCAATTGAAATTTATAACCAATTGAAAAATTATAATAAATTTGAAACATATTGATACCAATTTAAAAATAATGCATAAGCTTTAAAATGTCAATTGAGATACCAATTGAAAATAAAGTTTTAAATTAAGCTTAGCATAAACTATGTGCTTTAAATATGTAAACCAATTGTAAAGCAAGCACAAATAACTCATATATATGTATGAAAAAAATGAGTATATCAATTGAAATTGACATACATATATAAGAAAACAAAATATGAGTATATACAAAAATAGAGTCAAATTGATACCAATTGAAATGATTCAATGATACCAATTGAAACAATAATAGGATCATGTGTATAACTCATAAAACATTGAAGAATAAATAACTAGTTAAATTAATTTTTGAAAAACTAGTTAAAGATCCTTCAACAACATGAAACCAAGTCATATGTTTTTCATGAATCATACTAAATACACAAAAATTCAAGCACTCATGGTCCATAAAGCTCAAAAATAATCATGAAACAAAGTTATGAATAAACAAATAAGGTGTGAGTGTTCAAAATGTAACTAGCATTTTCATGAAAATAGTCAATGAAGCTCAAAATGATCAAAACAAATATTCATTTTTATTTTATCAAATAAAACATGAAAATTTATTTTTCATATTAAAAACACACTTCTAGGTATATGTATGATTTTATCCAAAGCTAACAATATGCATACATATCCCAACATAAAAGAGTCTAATAAAGGTATTTGCATGAAGGCAAGAGACTTACGGGTATACATGTATATTTATTAGATTTGAATAAAAATTACATATACATGAAGCAATACATGAAAATAGGCAAAACAAGTGTAAATGAGAGAATCATCAAAACTAGGCTATACATGTGCATATAGTGGGTACAAATGAGCATGAAGTGCGAACATATATGAATCAATTTGTTGCTCACTATTTGTACATGTATATGTCCAAGTTTTAATAAAAACTACATTTAAACTAGTATTTACCACATGAAGCACAAAAACACATGAACATGCTAAAAATATCATATGAATGAAAAAGTATGTAAATAAAATAGGAGTTTAGAGATAGTTACCAACTCCAAACCTCCAAAATATGGTGGTTGACCCACCAAACCTCCTTGATAGTGATGCATCAAAATATGTCCATCAACTCCATGTGCATCCACCATCAAGGCATCATCCCTCTCACGTTTTGTGAGAGCCCTCACCTACATAAAAAACACACGGTGGGGGTTTTGGTACCCATTTTCTTTTGGGTCCTTGTTGATGAGGACATCACTCAGCTCCTATTTATCTCTTCATGTCTTAGCTGATTATTTAGTATTTTGTTTCAGCTTTATTTGTAGTAGGTGTTTTAGTCTTATTTGTGTTCCTTTGTGGGCGTTTAGTACCACATCGGTTATTTCCCAGTACTTCACTTTTGTAAAGCCTATATAAGGCCCCTTAGACTATTTTGTGGAATCAATGAATTATTGAATGATTAAAATTTTCACAAATTATCTGGTAATTCTTGAGTCTCTTTTGCTCTTGAGTTTTGGGTGAGAAGCCCGCGTAAGGGGTGGAAACCAAATTTTATCTTTTTTTCTCAATTTAAATCTTGGTTTCGATTTGAAGGTGATTGCGATCTATTGATTTTACATCATTTTGGTATCAGAGCACCGGTTTTCAATCCCCTTCAAATATTGTCTTTTCTAAATTTTCTTCCAGTTTTCAAAACCCTAGATCTATATATTCCAAAAAAACCCTAGATCTATTCCAGATTCAGTCAAAAAAAAATTACACTGTTCAAAAAAAAAATACAAAGTGGAAAAAAAAAAATCCATCGAAAATCCCTGATTATTTCAAATCCCCACTGTTCATCTCCTCTCCCAGTCCATCCGCCGCCGCGCCGCTCGTCGTCATCGACAACATCAATCGCCGCCACCAACAACGCAGCGCCTCCTCAACGCGATCTCGCCACACCATCAACGACAACAAAGATCGCCGTCGTCTTCCACCACCGACGAAGCCGACGCAGATCTGAGGAGATCCCCATCGCCGTCGTCGCCCGAGATCCACCAATCGACGAAGCATCGCCCTCGCCGCCTCTTCCTCCGTCGGAGTTTGCCGCCGAAGAAGTCCCCGGTCCTCTTCATCCTCATCATCATCGCCGTCGACTACGCCGCCGCCACCAGACCGCCGACATCAATCCCTCTTCCGTCCGATCTCGTCGCCAACGTCAGGTGCCCTCCCGCCGTCATCGTTTTTCCCCTTAGGTCTCGTCGACGGCCTCTTCGCCTCGCCACAGCGCCGCCGACGCCAATTCTCTGCCCTAGCCGCGCCCGAGAACGAAGGAGAGATCTCCGCCGCCGCCGCCGCTGTTGAAGATCGTCGCCGAGAAACTGACATCGCCTCGCCGCCGCCGTCTCGTGTCGCCTCCTCCTTTGCCCTAGCTGCCATCTGTGCTCGGATCAAAGTGGATCCGAGCCTCGGCGCCTCCGACTGAAGCCCCCACCGATCGGAACTTCCCCGCCAAGGCCTCATCGGAGCTCCGCCATCTTCCTCGGGCGTCGCCACCGCTCGTCTTCATCTTCATCTTCACCGTCGCCTCCGATCGACGAAGTCACCGTCGCCGTGGATCTCCAACGCCGCGCCCCTCTTTCACCGTGGGAGCCTGATCCGTGGACCTCCAGCGCAGTGGGAGCCTCGCCGTGGGAGCCTCGCCGGTGAACGCCCCACGCCGCCGCCATCAGGTCGCCGCCGCACCTTGCCCTAGCTGTGAGATCGTAAGAGGGAGAGAAGGAATTGGGTTTGATCTTAAAACCCAACCCGACCCAGTCAAAATCCATCAGGGCTTTAAAGGGAATCCAAGCGGGTCGCGGGTCCGAATTCTGATCCGGGTTCGGGTTTAAGATATTTTAAACCCGGCAGAGTTGATCTGACTCAACAGGACTCAGGCCCATTTGACTCAAAACCAATTGACTCGGCCCTGATCTCTGTGACTCAGTCTGAGTCAACTCAGCAGTGACTCAGTACAATACGATAGCAACTCAGTGGGCAGATACTGAGCTGACTCAGTCAACACAGTCCAGGTTCAGCACCTAACTTCCAAAGGCCGCTCAGAGCTCGTTTCAAGTCCGAATTGACCCGTTTTCGAGGCAGTGGATTCGTGACGAGCGGTACTACGTGCCTACAGCAGTCTCATTCAGGTTTGAGCTACGGTCGCCTTCCCAGGCGTGAACGACTCCACCTCAGGTGATATCACAACTTGACCTAGTTCATTAACTGTTTATTACTTGCAACTACTATACAGATTGCTATAATTTGTTGGTAGAAATGCTATTTGCTTCGATCTAGTGTTGCATCTTGGCATCATTTTAGGAATCCATTTTTATTTACATTTGAGCCTTAAACTTTAGGGAATTTTTGTTAGTGCATGCATTTAGTTTAATCAACTTTAGGGCTCTCCATTGCACCTGCTTGCTTGCTTGAGTCATCATGACTAATCACCATGATAGAGACTCCCACTTAGACCAGCTACACAATCTCCAACAGGGTCATATGTCCGTTCATGAGTACATTACCATATTTAAGGATTTAACCCTTCGTAGTGAAGTGAGCGAGCACCCTTCTGAGGCTCTAACTAGGTTTATTTGGGGTTTACGGCCTAAGATAAAACGTGCTATGATTACTGGCCCCTATGACCTAGACACCGTTGAAGATGCCTTTGATGTGGCCTTAAGATTGGACTTGACTTTCAAGACACTGATCAATGCCAAGGTCAAATGTTCTAACTGTAAGGGCTATGGACATTATCACTATCAGTGCCCCTCGGAGAGTCTACCTGTTAGAACTGTGTCCACTGATGAAGTTGATGATGATCGAAGCCTGTTAAGGATGACCAAGTTTCTTCTGGAACTGTTAATAAAATTGAAGACATGGCAGTTGATTCTGTCACACAAATTATTGGTGAAATTCATAAGTCTCCTGATAGTGCTAATGATGACGTGGACGAGACAATTGAGCCTAATATACCCACTGTGCCTAACCAGCTAGTCGAGTCTCCTTGTGTTGAACCTAGTTTTATTGTTATTCCTATCAATTCATCTTTTGGGGAGTCACCTGAATTTCTTGCCAAGGTCCAACAAATGGTTTCTAATACTTCTTTTTCAGGTTGTTTAGAGTTTGTGTCTGAGCCCTCTGTACCTCCATCTTTAGGTGTGTGTCCTTCTAGGCATATCATATCTCTCATTCTCCCATCGTTAGGAGTTATGCTTAGAATACCTACTGCATTGCATCTGCCTGTTGCACATACTGATGATATCACTAGGCTGATAGCAATTTGCAATAAACCCTACAAATTTGCTGCATACCCATATAGTATTTTGCAGGAATTTACAGTTGATAACAGGGTAATTGCTTACGAGTTGGATAGCCCGTGGGATCCTGGTATCGGCTCCGTTTTCAGCCAGGATGATGCACCTCACTCTACTCCCTGTTCCTTGATCGTGCTGCTATCTTCCACCACCGATCTGTCACGGAGACCAGCTCCTCTTCCGCCACCATGGTCTCGACATGATGTTCCCATGCTGCTGCCACGACCACCACCTTGGCCCGATTGAGATGCTCGTGAGGAGAGTCCTCATTCGACAGGGTCGAGTTCCTCCCACCCCGAGGGAATTGATGAGGACATCACTCAGCTCCTATTTATCTCTTCATGTCTTAGCTGATTATTTAGTATTTTGTTTCAGCTTTATTTGTAGTAGGTGTTTTAGTCTTATTTGTGTTCCTTTGTGGGCGTTTAGTACCACATCGGTTATTTCCCAGTACTTCACTTTTTGTAAAGCCTATATAAGGCCCCTTAGACTATTTTGTGGAATCAATGAATTATTGAATGATTAAAATTTTCACAAATTATCTGGTAATTCTTGAGTCTCTTTTGCTCTCGAGTTTTGGGTGAGAAGCCCGCGTAAGGGGTGGAAACCCAAATTTTATCTTTTTTCTCAATTTAAATCTTGGTTTCGATTTGAAGGTGATTGCGATCTATTGATTTTACATCACTTGTGGGTTAGCTTTGTAAGGAACCCAAACATTTTTATTGTTAGCAAAATTTAAATGATGCATCTTGTGATGAGGACATCTCTCCAGGATTGCGATTCTACACCAGGAGGCGTCATCGCACACTTTCAGTTTGGTTCGATTAGGGCTGGGAAAGTCAACTTAGCTATTTTTCCTTTTTTTATTGTAATTTTTATTTATTTGGCAGTTCTTTTAGTCCCATATCGGTTGTAATGGGATCTTTCTGTTGATGTAGGCCTATTTAAGGCCAAGGCTGGTATTGTTATTGGTAGTTTTGGAATGAATGAAAATTGCTTTTAAGTTTTGTAGCCTGTGTGCTTTGGGTGAGAAACCCTAGGGAGAGAATCCCGTCTGGTTCCCCGTCATTTTGGTATCAGAGCTTAAATTCCTGATTTCTTTCCAAAACACAACACAAAAAAAAAAAATTTCCTCCAAGTATTAAACAAAACCCTACGTTTCTCTCTCCTCCTTTCCCCAGTCAGCGCCGCCGCCATCAAAAAAAAAAAATCAACCTAGGCAACCTATAGACTTAATTCCTATGGTACCCCATCATACTAGGATGTCTGAGTCAGCTGCATCATTTGCATCACACATTCATGACTTGCATAAGGAGATCAGCAACCAAATTCAGAAAAATAATGCATACTATAAAGCTTATGCAGATTTGCACAGGAAAGCACATGAGTTTAACGTAGGAGACTACGTGATGGTTCGGATTCGACCAGAACGGTATCCTCCGGTACCGTGAAGAAATTGCACGCACGTAGTACGGGACCATTCAAAATTTTGAATAAAATTAATTCAAATGCATATGTAGTAGATCTCCCACCGAATTTTGGAATTAGTCCTTTTTAATATTGAAGATTTAATTGCTTATAAAGGGCCCAATTTTTCCCCTGATAATCCTTTATTGGATGAGCCTTCCCCTGTGCCACCTCCTGAGAGACCCTTATTACCTCCTCTTCCCCAAATACATCCAACCCATATGGCAGATCAAATTGATGAAATTATTGATGATCAGATTGTCTCTACTAGAGACGGTGGTTACCACAGATTTTTGGTTCGTTGGAAAGGACTACCTGATTCTGATAACACTTGGATTAATCGAGAGGAACTCCAACGGTTAGACCCTGATCGTCTGGAGCATTATGAAAGCCGTGGAGGTTCACGTTCGACAGAGTCGAGTTTTTCCCAACCCCGAGGGAATGATGGGGACATCTCTCCAGGATTGCGATTCTACACCAGGAGGCGTCGTCGCACACTTTCAGTTTGGTTCGATTAGGGCTGGGAAAGTCAACTTAGCTATTTTTCCTTTTTTTATTGTAATTTTTATTTATTTGGCAGTTCTTTTAGTCCCATATCGGTTGTAATGGGATCTTTCTGTTGATGTAGGCCTATTTAAGGCCAAGGCTGGTATTGTTATTGGTAGTTTTTGAATGAATGAAAATTGCTTTTAAGTTTTGTAGCCTGTGTGCTTTGGGTGAGAAACCCTAGGGAGAGAATCCCGTCTGGTTCCCCGTCATCTTGTCAAAACAAAACTTTGCTAAATGGCCTTTGCGGGCACAATGTGTACACTTGTACACCTTAGGATGCTTATGTGTGTGAGTGTGATCATGACGTGCAACATAAGCATATGCATGATGATGATGTGCATGAATGTGTGGAGTTTATTTCTTTGAAAACATAGACTCCAACCTAGAATGATTAAATGCACATTTGTTCAAGGTAGAGCTTAAACTATTTATTTTATTTTTCAAAACTTTAATCTCATTATGGTGGGTGGCATGTAAAGCATGATGAGAAATAGAATCATTTTCTTATTCTTTTTAGAAACATACTTTTTCTTTTTCAATAAATTTTCTTTTCAAAGAAGTGTTTTCATTTAAAACAATTTCTTTTTGTTTTTCCACCAAAACAATTTTATTTTTCAAAGATGTGTTTCCTTCACAAAGATCACTCAATTTTGAAAGCAAGGAAACATTCTCATTTTTCAAATTTTCATTTTCTTTTTCTAAACATGCAATTTTATTTTGAAAGAATCATTTTCTTTTAGCATGCAATCAAAATTCTTTTTCAAATTTTTATTATCTTTTCTAAGCATGTCATATTTTCCTAAGAGTTGTTGACAAAAACATGCAAGCTCATCATATGACATGTTATCTTCATCTACCTCGGATTCGGTAGTTACCTCAAGGGGGTTATCCCCTTAGACCATGTAGCACATGTTGGAGGTGTCGCTTCCAACATCCGAGTCGCTCCCCGCATAGTATTGTTCATTTTCGTCAAGGAGATCAATGAGTTCCAAACTATAAAAGCCGAATCAATATTAGCAACCCTAGATAAATAATCATCATTTAGGGTAGACTTTAAAGCATGTAGGGCTTTTGCATTAGCCTCAATATTTTTGCCATTTAAACAATATGAATCTTTAGTGGTGGCAAAATAAACATGAATGCCTAGGGCCTTGAGGTACAAGGACATCTTCACCTTCCATATAGGGATGTTAAGAATGTCAAACAAGGGTGGTGACATGAAGTCCATAGTGTGTGTACAAAATATTGTGATTAGCCTAAAATGAGGATCTTTAACTCTAGGTTGTAAGACCCAAATCAAGAGCACTTGGTTCTGATATCAATTGTAAAATCACCTAGGGGGGGTGAATAGGTGATGGCTAATCTAATGGTCACTAAATGTCAAATAATGCGGAATTAAAAACTATTATGATCTAAACTAAACTCTTAAACTAAACACTAAGTTTAACACAAGAGTGTAGCCGAATACCCCGTGAAGGGCTCTGGACTAACTCCTCAAGATTCCTCTAAATAAGAGTTGAGGTGCGCGTTGGCTCTCTTGGTTGAAAACTAGTGTTAGAAAATAATCCCAAGCAAGTATAATCATTAAGCACAGTATGAATATCAAGCATGTAAGGATAAGACAAGTAATAGCATGCAAGGTATAAACAAGAGATAGAGAGAGAGCAATCGCAAATACAAGGAATTTGTTTCGAGGTTCGAGCACACTTGCTCTACATCCCCGCCTTCACACTTGAAGGATTTCCACTAGAATCGATCCCACC
The DNA here is from genome assembly GCA_038442645.1 of Agave tequilana. Classification (NCBI taxonomy): domain Eukaryota; kingdom Viridiplantae; phylum Streptophyta; class Magnoliopsida; order Asparagales; family Asparagaceae; genus Agave; species Agave tequilana. The sequence continues at coordinate 35,800 of JAVJIF010027759.1, forward strand.
GGATCACTCCTCGGTGCCGCAACACCTACAAGCTCTCGGACTCCCTAGTCCGTACACACCGCAAGCTCTCTAGCTCGCCGAGGCTGCACCTCAAACAATGAGTTCACACACGAACTCGAAACACCGCGAACGCACTCGTCCGCCTCCTCAAGGAACAAAATGAAGTCTTTGGTGATCACAACACTTTGATCACCTAAAAACAATCTCACAAGAACACTCCTATAGGATGAATTTTTCAATGGGTTGCTCAAGTGTTTGTGAGAAAAAACAAGGATGGAATTTGTGGAAGAAAACTCAAGAATTCTCTTTTAAAACACTCTTGATAAAACTTCCCTTTTGATTGGAAATATTTGCTCTCAAATAAATGGAGAAAACCTCTTGAAAGAGTAGGAAAAACTGTTGTAAAATCCGCTTAAAATCTTATAGAAAACAGCCCCCAAATGCCCCTATTTATAGAGCTAGAAAAACTAGCCGTTGGGAGCCAGATGGCCTGACGGTCGACCGCCCGGTCGACCGCCAACGGTCAGATTTCTGACTGTTGGGGCAGCGGTCGACGGCCCGGTCGACCGAATCTCTGGAACAGAGAGCAGACTCTCTGCCGGTCGACCGGCACGGTCGACCGAGGCTTTCCAGAGAGCAAAGCTCTCTGGACGGTCGACCGTCCCGGTCGACCGGCCCTCCAGCCAGATACTGGCGTGCACGCTGTGCACGTCGGTCGACCGAAACGGTCGGCTGACTTCAAGCTACGATCGACCTTCCTGGTCGACCGGCTGAAGCCAGTTCAGGGATTTTAGGGAAAGAAAACTTGGTCATTTTGAATGAAATAAAATCCCATAAAATCACAGAAAATCTACAAAAATAGTTTTACAAATATACTTTGATAAACAAACATGCTTGCACAAAATCAAGGCATGTTACAAATGATTTGGACTATTTTTGTAATATGAAAAAATTGGCTCAAATGAAAAACAGTATTTTCTAAAACTTGATTTTTTCAAACTTCTCCAAATACAAAAACAAGATATTTAAACTCATTTGAAGAATAGAGTGTATGGATATGATCCACTACACAAACATGGTGAAATATCTATGTTTTTGACATTAAACTCTAAATATGGTTTTGGTTAAAACATGTAAACTTGAATACCAAAAATTAAACCGGTATTTTCAAAAAGAAAACTCTTTTGCATTTTTCCAAAATGAAAATTCTTTATGAAAAACCTATCTCTATCAAGTGTGTGTGTGTATATGGTACTTGAGCAATCCACCAACTATTCTATCCTTTACATTTTAACTAAAAACAAAATCTTGTAAAAACAAATCTAGACACAAGTCTTCATTTTCTTGAAGTCTTCTCATCTTCTTGACTTGGTCTAAACTCGATCCATAGAGCTAGACTCCTCTTGAGTACTTGATGTGATCTTGATGCACAAGCTCTTGAATCAAACCGTGCTAGCTCCAAAACTTGACTTTAAATCCTTTGTTGAAGCTACACACCTACTAAGATCTTGATCACAAATCTGAAAATAAATAAACACAAGATCATTAGTAACATAATTACATGAGTTGATCATCATCAAAACTAGAGTGATGGGCCTTTGGGCCAACACCAAGCACATGTCCATTTGGTTTCATTATTCCATTACCATAGCCATAATGAAGACGCTATCTCTATACGTGGTTTCTTTACTGCACAGCTGCATTTTCTGTCAACAGCAATACTTGCAACCAGGAAAAGCCTTTCCAAGTTCCCTATGTGGGGTCTCCATTCAAGGCTCCGATGTCCAGTTGGTTTCATTTATCGCCATAACCAACAAATCGCTCTATGCTTGATCTTTTTGGTCTCTGTACATCTGGATTTTCTGTCAAGTTTCTACAGCTATATTTAAAGCAAATAAAAAGCTTTTCCAACTTTTTGCAGTGTTTTTTTGACTTGGTTTACGCAAATGGTCATTGAGGTTCAGTTCTGATGCAATACTTCCCCCCCAAATTTGAAGTCACCCTATTCACATAAATATTTTTAACTTTAATCTGGAGATGTTACTCAGAAAGATAAATACTGACTAGTGCCTTTTTCAGAAAAATGTTTCTCTCTTGCTATTAGAGAATGCTGTAACAAGTTGCCTAGATTTTATTGTTGATTTGGAGAGTGACATATTTGATATTTGTTAGTAGCTCATGAAATTCATGTATATTGGCTATTGATTGACTTTATCGTTCCTACTTGTTAGAATCATTTATATTATTCTTTCAATGTTGGTTTTGCCTTGACCTTGTTTTGCCTGTTTCTGCATCCTTAAGGGCATGCACAAACAATGCATTGGTTAGGAGTTCTCATAAATAAAGCCTAAACACATTGGTACTATGTAAGATATGAATTGAACATTGAGAATTATCTAATCTCTTACTTCTATTTTTTTTTGGAATCTTCCACCAGCTGGAAATGGGAAAAATAAAGAAGAAAAGAAACTCACTTGCATAAGAATTGATCTTCTTCTTTACCTTTCCTGTTATGATTATGGTGCCATGGCAAAGGACGGCAGTGCTTGAAAATCAGAGTTTTCATTCATCATTGCCATAGCCATAACGAACATTCTCTGTAGTGTTTTTTGTTTGTACACCTGGATTTTATGTTGAGCGCCAACAGCTATATTTGCAACACAAAAAAACTTCTCCAACCTTTTGGCAGCTAGTTTATGTGAATGGTGATTTAGGTTCAAGGCTGATGCAACACTTTTCCCCAACTTCTGTTTACATCCTATCTCTATTTAAAAAATAATAATTATCTGGAAATGCTACTCAGAAAGATAAATTTTTGAATATACATATTTATCATGTTTATTTAATTATCTTTTCTGGATATATGCTCATTTTCTCTTGAACTTTATTTTCTTGTTTCCCATGTTCGTGTTGAATCTTTCTTTTTCTTCATCTAATATGGAAGTTCTGTTCTAATCATTTCTAGCCCTTGACTTCTCATTTTGACAGTTAAACAACATTTATTGTGATTCATAAGTTCAATTTCATTTTCTGCTTGTAAATTTCTTTGATATATGCTTGAAAATTTCTCCATATTACTTGTGGTTGTGCAACTCCCGCTGTGTGCTTTGGACGGGCATGCCATCATAGTCTAGTTGGTTTTGATTCGAGCAAACTGACTTATTTTCTGCGGACCGACATAACTATTAAGAAGTATGGCTAGATTCTAGAACACTGCCTCCAGCTTTGAGATTTTACCTGGTACTGAATTTAACTACTGCACATTACCCCTAAGATTACATGACTTCATTTAAATGTTTAATACCTTCAGTTAGCTTAAACCTTGTATTTTAGTACAGAATGGAAGAACTTAGCATTACCTGGCACTGAATTTTTCCAACGCACCACCCCCAGCATTAGATTACTTTTCATGTACGTTCCTTCAGTTGGCATAAACGTTGTATCTTAGTACAAAATGGAAGAATTTAGTCTAGTGATCAGGTTCTAGAGTTTTGAGCATGAATCAAGATTAACTGATAGTTTTGTGTGAGCCTGGAGGTAACAAATTGCAGTTAAATTCACTGTGGGGGAGCTAGGGGAAATTATGATTAAAGTTGGAGGTAGGTTTTTGTAATTTAGTTGAAGTATATAATCCAGTTCGTATATTTTGCTCCTTCCATATATTTTGACCTTACCCATTCACACTCACAACCACATTTTGCTCCCTTCTCGTATATTTTGATGGTTGACCTTTCCCACACACAAAGACCACATGCATATTGTAGATGGGGTACTCAGAAACGTAGAGAAAAGGATAGTAGTCATGGCATTTCTGTTGTCATGCAGCCTAGGTGCAGATTTACTTCCTGTTGTTTAAACTAGAACCTATTTTGAGTTCCATACCCATGCCTGATATTGCAGTAATGGGACATCACAAACTGAAACATGGTGAACCAAACTTGGTCACATTGAGTTCTAGTAACACAATCCCGAGCTGCTTCTAAACATGGGATTTTATTCGTGAAATTCCATCAAGTGATAGAGTAGATAGATAAGAAAGATCTCGGTAAATATGAAAGTAGACCACAACTCTGGGGATTAAAGTATATGTGTTGAGGCATTACACCTGAATTGCAGGTTGCTGGAGTTTCATCGACCCAATGGTTCTGCTATGCTTCGATTATAACATTGTATTTTTTCTGATGTTTCATTTCTGCAGGCTAGGATTTTAGCCCTGAATGCTTCATACTTCCTCAAGAATGGGGGCCACTTTGTCATATCGATTAAGGTAACCCCAAACCTCTCCATCATACTTGTAGCTTCTCATTCTCAGTGATTCTGTTATAACTGGCGATGACATATCAGAAATAAGTTCCTGGCTGATTTTTCAATCTAGTGGCCGGTTATTTTACTCAAGAGAACATAACAAACATGTATTTCAACATCTATTCCTATTATTCATCCAGGCCAACTGCATAGACTCCACCGTGCCCGCTGAAGCCGTCTTTGCCCAAGAAGTGAAGAAGCTGCAGGCAGAGCAGTTCAAACCCGAGGAGCAGGTCACTCTTGAACCTTTTGAGCGAGACCATGCCTGTGTTGTTGGTGGATATCGGATGCCAAAGAAGCAGAAGGTAGGTACTTGAGGTTTGGCAGGGGGTCAAAGTATTAGCCGAACAAGCTCAATGTATCTACTTAAAAAGTTTCTGTCAGGTTCAGACAGTAGATTGACATCGCTGTGTGACAAGCAGTGGTTTACTAATGCTGTATTTTTTGGTGCCTAAACTTTGCTATCATATCAGTCTTATGTTTTGTTGTCGTAACTAGCCGTAATTCGTAAGTCGTAATTGGTAAAGTCTTTTACAGTTGTAAATGAGTTACATGCATGTAAGCTTTATGGTGTTTGGTTGGTAATATAAAGTTGTAAGTGGAAAAATGTATTGTATTTTATGGTGTTTGGTTATCGTAATGTGTAAGTCGTAGGTGAAAAAGTTGACCACAAAATTAACTATTTGGTGATTTAAAAAGTTTTAATATTGCAAATAAATATTAAAAATGCTAAATATTAAAAAAAATTAATATTAAGATAAAAAAATAATACAAATTTGCATGACCACAAAATTAACTGTAACTGGCAGTAAGTGAGTAGTAATTGGGTTGCAAGTGAGTGGTAATTGCGTTGTGTAAGTCTTTTACGAATTACGGTCCAAACAAACGCCGTAGTTGTAACTGGGTTGTAAGTTATTTACGAGTTACGGAGTTTTACGCGAATTGTGACTCAAGAACGGTGACTTCACATAAGTATTTAGTTCTTAACTTGTCTCAGTTGTGCTTTGCTGATGCTGTTTGTTTTAATTTTTTGTTTGTTACTCTTCTCTTATAGTGTTCTATATTGCTTGTGATCCCCAATTTGGCCGGTACCTTGAATGTTATTTAGTTTTACGAGGAACAATCAAGATCACTGACTTGTACTTGTGTAATACAAGTATTTTATACACCAGAGTACATATTTACTATCTAGTTGGTATAAAATTATACACTTAAAATAGTTGTAGTTTTTGTAAATTTTTTTTTTTTTGAATTAACAGAAGCCTATTTTATTTATATGGAGGGGCTTTAATGCTCTCATGGCATAATTAAGTTATGCACATTTTAAAAAAATGCATATTATGTACTGAAATTAAATGATTTGTTTTGTTAATTTTAATTTATATATTTTAAAATTGGTATACACAAAATTAGGGATCATGAAAATTATTTACTCACACTTTAAGGGGTAGCAAAAATGAACAGGTTTGACAATTAAAAATTGTTTATTTTATAATCACTCGATACATAAACAATTAAATTTTAAGATGCACGAATCTTTGTTTATAAACTTTTAAAATATGTAAATTAAAGTTATCAGACCTTTATAAGTATAACTAACTAGTTGTGTCAGTATTAAAGTCTCTTTCTTGTTTTTATAATGAAAAAGAATTTAAGGACACAATCACTATATGTACTATTATAAGAACAGAAAATTGGCAGAAGAAGTAACCACTTTGTCAAAGACTCATGCATGCAACTTTATTTGAAGGGAAGATGATTCTTTTGTTTTTTATGTGAGTTTAGGCTGTGAAGTTAGAACTGTTACAAAATATGTATCTTTGTGCACGAAATCTCCTCGCCCGCTGCGATGGAACTAATTCGGCAATTGTTAATGTTGAGACTAATTAATTCACGATAGCGAGAGAGATTTTCTCTTGTGACTCTTATTTAAAATTTATTCGTCCGTCTAAGTCTATCTTCTTTTTCATCACTGTCGCTATACTTTCTCTTTCTTCCTCCTCTCCTTCTCCTCCTACCACGCCTTCTCTCCTCTCTCTCCTTCTTTTCCGTCCTCTTCTCCTCCTTTATTTTCGATCACTGTTCTCTCCTTCTTTGTTCTCTCACTTCTTCTTTGGGGCTGTTTGGTTGCAAGGAAGTGGGTGGAAGTACGGAAATAGGGAAGTATAATTGCTCACTTCCCTATCTATCCAAACACCGGAAAAAGAAAATAAGAAAACCTTTTTTCCTTTTATCTTTTTTCTTTACATAACCATTTCCTCACTTCCAGAGTGTTACAGTTAATTTTGTGGTCATGTAAATCACATTTGTAATAAATTGTAGCACAAAACAGCTAATTTTTTGACCATGTAAATCTCACTTGCATTCTAATTATAGTCTATTTTTTATTTTTCTTAATTAATTTTTATTTTAATATTATTTTACGGTCAACTTTGTGGTCAACTTTTTCACTTCTACTTTCACATTACCATCCAAACACCAGAAAAGACAAAATATTTTCCAAACCACACTTCCCAACAACATTCAAAAACTTACTAACCAATTCCAAAATTCTAAAGAGAATTATTACTACTTTCTCACTTCCTCACTTCCACCCTTAACCAAACAGGCCAAAGTCGTCGTTCAGTCTCTCATCGCTGATGCTATTTTTGTTTAAATTAATTCTCAGTATTTATCAAAAGCCCAGCTCTGTCAAAATAGGAAAAGAATTCTTTTTCTTTTATACTTCACCGAATTATTAGCGGACGCTAAGGGCATCTCCAACCACCCCCTCCATTTTGGAGTGTACTTTCACTCCAAAATGGAGGGTTCAACAAAAACCTCTCCAACCATCACTCCATTTTTTCACTCCAAATGGAATATTCTCTACATATTTTATTATTATTATTATTTTATTGTATCAAATTTTAATTATCAACATATTATATGATAATTTAAGTAAATTGCGTAATACTATTAAAATATTTTAAAATGTATTTAACTTTTTAATAATTTTATATAATATTTAATATTTAACTTTAATAATTAATTAATATTTTTATTTATGAAATTAAGAAATTATTTTTTAATTCTACTATATGCAATTATAAGAAATATGAAATTTTTAATAATATATTCAATTTTTAAATTAATAGATTTATTTTTCATTTAATTTATATAAAACAATATAAACACTAGATAATTGTACGACCGAGGTGAATCACAAATACAAAAGAAATTTATTTTACACTACGATTTTGCTAATGCACAACAAATTACAAATTTAAGCATAAAACAATTTATAATTATATATGTGATTTGTGTTCCGTTATAATTATCTTAATATTAAATTATACGTGATTTAGCTGGTAATAATTTTTAATTTCAAATTAGTGAATTTGACAATTTATAATTAAATAAAAAATATAAAATGTAAACTTAAAATAAAAAACTTAATAAAATATATTGAATTAAACAAAGTAAAATTATAAATTTAAAAACAAATAATTAAAAAATTAAAATATAAAAACTAAATAAAATACAAAATATAAAAACTAAAATTTAAATTAACTTTCAGTGCTGGGTGCTACAGTAAACTAAATTTAAATTTAAATTTAAAACTAAACTAAAATAAAAAAAAAATCTAAATTTAAAACAAAAATCTAAATTTAAAACTAAACTAAAACTAAAATTTAAATTTAAAACTAAAACTAAAATAAAACTAACAAAAAATCTAAATCTAAAACTAAACTAAAATAAAAAAAAAAAAAAAATTAAAAAAAGCACCCGGCATTTTGCCGGGTGCTACAGTGCTGCGCCAGAATTGGCGCAGCACTGTAGACCCGGCAAAATGCCGGGTACGAATTGGCGCGGGGTTGGACCCCGCGCCAATTATTTGCCAGCCAACCCACGCTATTTTTAGCGTGGGTTGGAGATGGCCTAAACAGAAAAAGGAAAAAAAAAAAAAAACAAAAAACGGGCTTCTGTTTCTTTTTTTTCTTCTCTTTGCTATTTTTTCTCTCCCTCCATCCACTGTTTCGAGTGAGAAGAGCTAGGCAATGGCGGCAGTAGCAGCGATGGCCTCCGCTTCGTCTCTTGCATCGCAGCAGTTCTCAGGGCTTCACTGCTCGTTCTCGATCTCTCCTCCTCCTTCACCGAATGCTCTTTTCTCCAAGAGCGCGCAGTCTCAGACCTGCCTCTCCTCCTCGCGCAGAGCTCCTAGAGGCGTCGCCACCATGACTGGAGCGGAAGAGCGCGCAGTCTCAGACCTGCCTCTCCTCCTCGCGCAGAGCTCCTAGAGGCGTCGCCACCATGACTGGAGCGGGAAAGGTGACGTCTTTAACCCTAATTTCTTATTGTTGACCATCGTTCTGATGGGAAAAGGATTAGATGAGGATGATGATGCTTTACCATGATATTTTCAAATCGATCGTGCAATTTATATCTGATGTGGTTCTATTTGTTTATTTGTTATGTAACTTCTTTGATTTATTTTATTTTATTTTATTTTTTTCATGTGATTCTCTTTTAATGCTTCATGTTTCTTGTGCTTGCAGTTTTTTGTTGGAGGCATTTGGCAAGGCGTAAGTCTGTTTTATCACTGCATTTTTTTTTTGTTCTAATGTCTGTCAATTATGACAAATATCCAATTGATCAAAACTACTTGCTTCTTATCTCCCAACTGAGTTCCTTCTAATAGCCAACGAGGACATTTGGAGAAATGCACAGTTGTTGCATTCATATGCCTATTTTCACTGGAAATCTTCAATATAGCTTTGTGGGAATCCATTCTTAAATGCTCTTCTTTGGGTCTAGGACACCATGCAGTGACTTTGACGGCTAGAAAATCAAAATCTGAAACATTTTTTTTATATAACTATGTTGCAGAATTGGCTTAAGTTATTGTGGTAATTAATATTTCTAGATACTAAATTTGAAGCAATACCATTTATCGGTGTATGGAGAAATATATTAGATTGTAGCATTCATTTTATTATTTCTACTGCATTTTTTCAACATTATTATAATGAGAGACCATCATATGTGTACTCTTCCTTTGTATTTAAAATATATAAGATGCATGCAGTGTTCTTTGTTGGATCAGATGACGATAAGATAATAATCTGAAGCATTTACTTTGATTTTTCTCCTAAGAAAAGCCCCATAGGCTTACATCAATAGCCTCGACAGTGAGGAAAAGAAACCCCCTGTTGTAGCAGGGGAAAGGAACTCCTATGAGGGAGATTGAAACACCTAATGCGCACACACGAATCTCAACAGTGTAGTCTCCATAAACTGTTAGTAGCCTCCATACGTAACCTTTGTATGCCGTGATGAGCGTCTATGAACTGTTAGTCAAGCATAGTGGCCTCCGTATGCCATGAACTTGAGCCGTTGCATAAAATGCCTCTTAGTGCGTTCTGCAAATTTTAGTTTGAAAAGTTCCCTCGCCCACTGCGGATTGAGAGCTTCGAAGTTTCGAACCCACAAGCTTCCACGAGGAAAGGAAGTGGTCTTGACACTTGGCTATGCCCAATCTGCAGAATATATAATTTTTGTAAAGTATTTACTTTGAATGGGCTTTTATTATTGCTATAAGTACTTATATTGAAAGTGAATCAGAAAGCATTATCATTGTGAACATCTCTTGCCGTTACTGGTTGATAAATATATCATCCTTGCAATTCTTGAAAAGTGAATAAAAATTTCATTTTTATCAGATCAGAAGTTTCCTATGACCTTTGCAATCTATGTTCAATTGCTCGTTATGTATGCCTATAGATATGAGAAGACTTTTATTTTGGTGGTCTGCTTGTGAGTTATCTCGATAAACAGGTTGAACAAGAGAGTTGTAGAAACACTCAACTTGATGGCAATAAGAGTTGCGTGAATTGGAATTTAATTTAATGAACTGTAATTATTAGAAGAACTATCGTTAGTAAAAAAAAAAAAAAAAAAAAAAAATCTAATGTGTAAGATGTTATGGTTAAAAATATATAGTTTTTTAAGTTAGTGATATGTCACAAACGAAGCAGAGCTTGGGAAGGTAACATGTTTTAGTTGGCATTGGAGTTAAAATGGAAATACATGATCTATTAAGATTCTAAGAATACTAGTAAACTATAATCATAAAGCTTTGTCACGGTTATATGGATTGAACCATGACACAAATAAATGGCCTGAGTTTCTTAGTCCTTTGCCACAAATTCCTATTGAGCAAAATTTACTCAGTAAGTATGAAGCAGAATTATTGTGTATGTTGTTTGATTTCAGGACAGGCCTCAAAAAGCATTAACTCCGGTTACCTGTAGATGAGAACGAGACTAGAGGGCGAGGTAACATGGCAATCTTTGCTGCAAGGAGTATTTGATGCATAATATAAGCCCAACGCCAAACAAAATCACACTGAATCCAATTTCCATTGTGGATCTTTCTGTATCATGCATTCACAACAAATATTTCATTATAATGAAAATGCGACTTCAAAGAACTTCCAATGAGAAAGACATAGATGAAAAATGATGGTGGTAACCCTCATTAAACTGTCTTGTTAGTTAAATTCAAACCTGATTTCATGTACTAACTGTTGATAGTGATGCTCTTTATGACAGGCGAACGCAAGTGGATGCAATTGTTTCCAGTTCTAGCTGTAACTATATTGCATAGAATCCTTAAGAGGCTTGGCCAGGCCTAACTTGGATGACCCACTATATCTAACTCCGTAGGACCTTGAACTTTAGACCCATGGAGCCTTTATGACATGGACTAGTTCAGTAAAGTCAAACCAATAAATTTATGGTTCTTCAGTAAACTTTAATCCATTAGCTTCATCTGTTGAAAGGATGACTGCTACATTCCCTTTACTCCTTCCTGGTATTACAACAGCTATTATATATGGTGGGTATTTGTTTTCTTTTTAGACCTGGTATAGACTCAGCTATGCTTGCCTTGGAGCCACATTGCACACTGTCCTGGCTTGGACATTACAAACTTTATATCAGCCTGTAGCTGGGTTCTTATGTGATGCTGGCCAGTTGTCTACTCTTTCTTCACAAAGATAGAGTTTTTTTTTTTTAGTTTTGAGGGAGCAAATTCTAGAGTTTATCCTGTAAGTTAAGACAATAGGAAGAGATCAGTTTTTGAGGTGGTAATCAAACGAAGCAGATAAAGGAAGGCATGATTGACAGTATATAGAGTATGGCCTTCCTTGAATAAAATTGAATAAATGCTACATGGTCACATATCACATCAACATTCAGTAAGGTGCAAAAGTGAGCAGAGCTTTTGTTTGAGAATAGATTGCTGGCAAATCACTTTTTTTTAGGTCCTATGTGAAGAACTAGTACGGATATCGATCTGCGGCACTCTAAAATGTGGTATTAGAGATGCATGCTCATATCTTTAAAATTTATTTTGATAAGGGTATCAAGTCAAAGTGAAACTATCTTGAATAAGTGGATAAATCTACTTGGTTACTCTTGCCACAAAGGGATCTCAGGGATGGCTTAAATCTGTTAAACTCTATGGGATAGTGCTTGTTTAGTATATGTTGTATGAAAGTAGTTTGATATCATATTTAGTTCAAAGATTCTTGAAGCCTGTATCTTTTCCACGAGCCTTTTCTGTTTGCTTCCAATGTTGAAACTGTAATTTCAGCAAATACTGCAGGTAGATGAGATGACGAGTTTTTTATGACTGTTATTTTACTTATGAGGTTCTAAGTGATTAGCACTTACAAGTCAAGTCCCTGTGTATATTTTGGCATTTTGGGAAGGTGATCCTATTTCATTTTGGGTTGAATTTGGTCTTAGAAAAAAAATGCAAGACTACAGCAAAACTTATTATCTTACCTGTTTGTTGACATTTTCTTATTGGCCGAGGAGAATTTAAAGGTTTGTTCTTAGCTGCATGAGCTTGCAAGAGTGGTAGGCTTGTCTATTCAAGGTTTTATGGAAGGATCCTAATCTGCTGATAGTTTCCTAGGTCTGGAATTCCAAACCATAAAGGTAATGCCATGTGATATCCAGTTTTTTTTTTGGGCTTTCTTGATTGTGAGATGCACTCCACAACCTTCCCATTTTGATAGGGAAAATACTGGGATGATAATGATGAAAAAATGATAGATTCACAGAGAATTTATTATCGTATCCCAAATTTCAGTTTCATCTATGTTAACTCTCTGTTTAGGATTCATTTCGTAGAGACCTGACTATGTTTCATGTTGACCGGCTACCTAACACAACCTTCTCATTTATCCTGGGTTGGGGCAAATAATGAAAAGTAAGACATTGACCATGACACTGGTTGAGTTTAATGCACTAAGAGACCAAGAGATGAGATAAGAAATGATTGTATCCAGAAGAAGTTGAGGTTGCTCTTGCTGAGGATAAAATGCGGAAGAATTGATTAAGATGGTTTTGGTATATGCAATGGAGGCCATAAGTGGATTGATTAGGAAAAGTAATAGGATCATAGTTAATGGAGCAATGGGGACTAGAGTGAGGCGTAAATGAACTTAGATGGAGGCGATAAAGAAGGATATGATACTACATTTAAGTGAGGAGATGCCCCCTTAACAAAGTTGAATGAAAGAAAATGATTCACGTCGCCGGCTCCAAAATTCGGGAAAATGGCTTCTTATTGTTGTATTTACATTTGTCCTTTTTTTATTCTATATGTATTTCCTCTATAATTTGATCTGTTTTATTTATTATCCTCGTGGAGTCTGCCAAAGCAACTCAGAGTTGCATGCTAGGCCAAAATAAACTGATAGCTTCTTTTGTTTATTAACTGTTCCATCTTTTTCCCCTTTGGGATAAAGATAATGATTTTGGTCCCTTTCCTTTCATGCAATGTCTTGTCTTCTTTTTCTTAGTTCTTAATGTATCTATCCATTTGCTCAGATGATGTTTTTCTTTTTATCTTTTACTATTAGCAAAATTTATGAGTTTATTTTTCTCCATTAAATTCAAAGTGTTAATTAACTTTATGATATTTCCCATAATTTACACCACCTCAACATTAGTAACTTTTGAAGCTTTGTTTTGCCCCTTTCCCCTTTTATTTTATGCTCTGGTCTCATAATTTATACTCTCATGAGGACCTTCTTTCTCCTTTAGTTTCATTTCACTGACCTTGCTATATTTGTCTTTTCATCAGACCAACATGAAAAAATCTAGTAGCACACTCGTCTCTGATTTGAATGATGCAAAATTGGAGAATGACGTGGGTAAGATACTCATTTCTTTTTCTCTAAATATCCCTCACGATTTATGTACATTTAATTGAGTCAAATGTAGTATCAAGATCATTGCTGAACTGTCAATTTGCTCATGCAAATAAATATGTGTATATTGAGATGTATGCTCATGCACGCACATACACTGAACTGTTGAAATGCACATATTACAAATGAAAACAGGGAGTAAGGGTCTCTGGATCTATATTAACCGAATCTCTTTTCCAATTTAAGACAACCCTCACCAAAAATCTTCCAACTTCTATCCTCTCTCTAACACAGGACAGAAGGGAAAACTAAGGCTTGTGGTGGGATTAAGGGCCTGTTTGTTTCCCCCAAAACGCCGCAAAACCGCAAGTCGTAAAACTCTTTTCCATTTTCAGCTGTTGTTTCGTTGCAAAACATTTCGCAAAATACAACTCTCATTTCCCACTTGCAGTTGCTACAGTTAAATTTGTGGTCATATAAATCTCACTTTTACACTCAAATTTCCCACTTGCAACTGCTACAGTTAATTTTGTGGTCATGTAAATTCTACTTGTAATACATTCGTAGTGCCAAAGCAGTTACTTGATAATCAATATATAATTTAATATTATTAAATATTTAATATATTTAATATTTTTAATAGTGTTTAATTTCTTACCGAATTATTTTATACTGGTATTTTTAGTTTTTATTATTTTTAAGATTGTTTTAATATTTACTATTTTATTATTTTAATTTAATATATAATTAATATTGTTATTTAATACTTTTATTTATAATATTTACACCAATTTTCTTAATATTTTATTTAAATTTAATATTTTTATTAATATAACAATAATGTGTTTTAATATAAAAATATTATATATTTAATTTATTTATTTCTTAATATAAATAATTACTTTATTAATATTATAATATACTTTAAAATTATATTAATATTTTATTATGTTAATATTGTAATAATTCATTATAATAATATCATAATAATATTTCATTATTAAATTTATAATTATATTTTACTTTGTTAATTTTATATTTTTATAATATTACGATATTATTATCATAAAATTTAATATTATAATAATCTTAAGTATTTTATAATATTATAATATTATAACTATATTTTATTAATTTTCTTAAGATTTTTTTTAATATTTATGTTTTATTAGTATCCTTAAAATTTTATTCAGTTTCTTTAGATTTTCTTAAAATTTTATAATTACTTATTTAGTTAATATTGTAGTAATATTTTACTAATTTTACTAATATTTTATTAATATTATTGTTATAAATAAAATATTAAGATTATTATTAATTTTTATCTCAAATTTATTAATACAATTTAATTTGTAATAGTAGATTTAATTTAATAGTATTTATAATATTTAAATTACTGCTACAGTTAATTTTGTGGTCAACTTTTCCACTTACACTTTTACATTACCAACCAAACACCGTAAAACACAATATACTTTATCATTTACACTTTCACTTTATCAACCAAACACCGTAAAACACAATATACTTTTCCATTTACACTCCACTTTATCAACCAAACACCGTAAAACACAATATATTTTCTCTGCTACAGTTCATTTTTTCCATTCTCATTTTACGACTTACGACTTGCGACGTTTTGCAACGAAACAAACAGGCCCTAAGAATAAACTAATCTGGAATTTAGGAAATTAGGAAAGAGATAAAATTCGGACTTCACACCCAGGTGAATCAATCATTCACTTTGTGCATTGCACATAAAGTTTTAGATTTAGGGCTTCGCACTCAGGAGAATTGCTTCTCTCACTTTAGGCTTCGCACATAAAGATTCAAGAAAACCAATTAGAGTTTCAAAATTATAAATAGTTCAATGATCTCAAATACAATTGTACAAGGATATTTATAGACAAAAGTCACGTATACTAGTCGTGTCCTAATCACAAAAGAACTCTTAAAAGAAATCTCCTAATTAAAAAAAAAAACTCATAAAAGATAATAAAAATACTAATAAAATAAATACTACTCCTAATCAAATCCAACCCAATTGTCCTTGTTCGAATAGGTCTTCCAATAGATCTTTGAATCTTCAATGTTCTCATCAATTCTCCTCTGGTTGGATAAAACTCAACCTCGATTTTTAAAATGTGACATCAAAAACATCTTGAACTTAACAATTGTTCTGAATTTTGGCCATGGCTTCGATAGCTATGAATTGCAGTAGACCCCCATTTTATAGAACACGTCCTAATAAAAAAAGACTTAATAGGGATTATACTCATCTTGTGATGTCAACACGAAATGCTGAATCGATGATGACTTGTTGAACAAAGAGGTGACCAATTCTGACTGTAGTGACACTAGATCTCTAATTCAGGCTTGAGTTCGGGCTTAGTCAGTGGCACTGGACCAAACACTGCTTCTGGTTCAATCTTGAACCTAGTTACTGGTACGAGATCAAACTCTACTTCAGGTTCGAGCTTAGACTCACTCAGTGGATTGAAGTTTGAGCTCAACTCGAGCTCTAGAGTTAATTCTTACACTGATTCTGATTCTTCCTCTAGATGTATCTTTAGATTGGTTCAGGGTCTGACTCTGAATCTGGCCCTAGATATGTTTTTAGCACGGGTATAGCTAGCTTCGACTCTGACGTTTGCTCGGACATAGCTGGCTTTGATTTGTGCTCAGGCGTAAATGACTTTGACTTGCACTCGGACATAACTGGCTTCAAATTTAACTTCCTATCAAAATATTCCCTAGCCTGACGTACCTCTTCTCGCATGGCTTTGACTTTTATAAAAAGCTGATTCAACAGTTATTTTTTCCTAAACTTACATGTCTCCCGAGAGGTTTATTCTCCATAATAGACTGATTCAGTAGCTTGCTATCCATTATGTCGGATGGCTGTCTCTCACGAATTCAACACCTCGAAAACGGTTCGAATCAACTTCAAAACAGCTGAGAAATGATCGAAAAATCAAATTCGAACTGCAAATGGGTTTGAATCTGCAAGCGGGCTGAATTGCTAAAGTCAGATCTGAAGTGGGTCGGGTCGGAGTTGTGAAGTCGTCTCGGGTTTGCAGAAACTTTGCAGATCGGGTCGGGTCTGCAAAATTGGCTCTAATCAGTTTCTTCTTCCGACTCGATCGAAGAACAAGGGTGGCCGGCACGAGATTAGGGTGATGGGACTCTCGGTGAGAGATTTGCAATGTCACGAGAGAAGAAGGCGAAGCCTCAGGGAGGACAAAATCGAGGTCTGAATTTGGATTTGGGCTCGTGACGCCTCGTCGAGATTGGGTGTTGGCGAAGTCGTAGTCGGATTGCAACTGCTATTGTTGCCGCAAAGTGACAAAAAGAGGATTAGGCATAGGTTTTGGGTTTTTTTTTGGGGGGGAGAGGAAGGAGAAGATGACGAATAGGCTAGGGTTAGGTTTTGGGTGAGGGAGGTAGGAGATGATGAATAGTAGTTTTGGGAAAATTTGGGGAATTTTGGGGTATTTTTTTGGAATTTAGCAATTTTTTTAAGGAACTACAAGAATATGGGAGGAGAAAGGAGATTTAGGATTTTAGAATTTTTTCGAAGGAAAACTATAGAATTTGAGACAAAATGGAAAAGCTAAAGAAATCTAAAAGGTTTTTTTTATAAAAGTAAACTAAAGGATTTTGGAAGAGAGAAGAAAGAAATCTAAATCTTGGATATTGATTTTTTGTGGAGAAGAAGTGGAAATTTTTAGCTCTGATATCAATTTGACCCAGGATGGAAGGAAGGGGAAAATGGATTTATGGTGGGATTAGAGATAAACTACTCTCGGAATTCAGGAAATTAGGAAAAAGATAAAATTCGGGCTTCACACCCAGGTGAATCAATCACCCATCCTGCACATCACACACAAAAATTTAGATTTAGAGTTTGCACTCAAGAGAATCGCTTCTCTCACTTTATGTTTCACACATAAAGATTCAAGAAAATCAATTAGGGTTTGAAAAGTATTATTAGTTCAATGATCTCAAATACAATTCTATAAGAATATTTATAGACAAAAGTCACGTATACTACTCGTGTCCTAATCACAAAAGAACTCCTAAAAGAAATCTGCTAATTATAAAAAACTCCTAAAAGAAATAATAAAAAGAGAGACTAATAAAATAAAATACTACTCCTAATCAAATCCAACTCATATTTTCCTTGTTCGAATAGGTCTTCCAATAGTTTCTTGTATTTTGAATGTCCTCATCCCGCACACACACTCTCTCTCTCTAAAACATTCATAAAATTTTAATGTGTCGTTGGCGGCAACCTCTTCACTCTACGCTTTCACTGCCATAGCCTCTCCTTCCTATCACAACTCACAAGTACACACTCTCTTTGTGCTCTCTTTCATCAAACCCCTCCAAGTTTTCCAAAATCTCTAGCCCGCCCTTTCTCTCTTCTTTCCCCCAGAAACCTCATCAAATTATCTTCTGCTGCCTCTCTGTTGATCGCTGCCACCGCTGTAAGTTCACCACCATCTCCTTCTGCAGGATGCTGTCCATTAGCAAATTGTATTAACACCACCTAGTGTCTAATCAGCACATCAGTTGATATTTCATGCATAAAAAATTGGAATTATGAATAAAATTCCAACTTTTTGTAATGCAGCAAAGAGAAAATTTGTTTACGTCTCATAACTTTCAGCACCTCATTTTCCAAGTTTAAAGAATAAAATGGAAAGAGGTGGTAAATTGGGCTTCCTATAATCTTAGTTGAGATCAATTGATTCCTATTCTCATATAGGGACACTGCCATTGTACCTAGCTTAGTCCATACTAGGGTAGGCTATTTCATACTATATTGGGTTTTAGTTTAGTTGGGTCAAAAGCATTCTTAGTTCTGTAGGAGGCCTGAATTACTTTAGCGCAACTTGCTTATGTGTATAGGTTAAAAAATAATGTCTGCTTTTGCATCATATGCTTTTTCCTTATATATAATTTTTTTTAATGCACCAAACTGTATCCTTCTCATATAGGATTTTTGTTTTTAATGCCAAATTAGACCAGATGGTTTGCTCCGGCAGAGCGAGCTTCTAGAATTGTAAGCCTTAAAAGTATCAAGTCGAATAGAGAAAATGAATAACCATGTTGAAAGAGAGTAGATTGGAAGATGAAAAGAGGATAGGGAAAGAGGAAGAGAGCAAACGCAAGGAAACAAAGGGAAAGAGGTTGATAACGGTTCCATCCTTTGGATGTATGCCTTATCATAAAAAATAAGAACTACCAAAATATCCTTAATGAGAAACCAACAACAATTAGAGCCATATGCAATGGATTTATGCTTTATTCTCAAGCCCATCATGTGGAGTATAAACATGCTGCCGATTGTTTTTGAAATTCGCAACAATAATTTGTCAAAAAAAAAAAAAATCCATCAATATGTGACTGAACTTCTAATAATGAGCTTCATTCTTAGCTTTGCACGCTCTTCATTTTACAAGTGAATTTTTGACTATATTTCTTTGGTCACAATGGAGGGTTACTTTAAGGCATATTGCTTTGGTGAATTTCGTCATTGATATTCTTAGAAGTTGAACTATTCGGGAAGTAGGTGATTTGATTGTCACGTGTAACCCAATGATGTTTTCTAGCCATACAACCAGCTCAACTATTAATTGATACTTGATAGTTCATCCACAGTCACTATCTTAATACAGATTAAGGACCTCATACTCTGATTAGCTCTTGGAGTCAACAAATGCGAGGATGCAAAGCATAACTTTAATATTCTTAAAAAGTTCCAAAATTATTTGCATATATAGTTGCTGCATTTTTCACATAGGTAGGATGAAAATTTTCCAGCTCAATTACAATAAGTCTATCACATACTATTTTCAATGTGAAATGTTCTCAAGAAGTCAAAATTTCCTTTGAGCTTTAATGATGATATTTCCAATGATTATACACTTAGTTCATTATAAAACCTTTCACATGGTCAATGCTAAAAAAGCCATACACCCATTCTGTTTATGCAAATTCTTTGTGGAAGTTACCTAAAGTCTTTCAAATCAATTTCAGCAATTCACTCAATATGGGGGTTGGTGGGGAGGTGAACATAGTTAATTAATGTAAACTAACAAAAATAGTTGGTGGGATTGTGTCTCACATTAAATTGACTTGATAAAGGGCTCGTACAAGATGGATTTAGCCCCAGATGGAGCGGGAAGAAGATAGTTAACTCTTTAAATGTATATTATATTAAAACTTCATTAGAGGCTTCTCCTTTTAGGTCATAGCCACACCATCACCTTAAGGGGGTCGTAGCATCAAAACTTAAGGCAGACCACATCTTTTTTATGAGTGCATGTTGCCGCAAGAATTGATGAAAATTTATCTTTTGTCTAGTTTAGGAGAGAACTTTAATTGAGATGAGGGGACCAAATGAGCAAGGGTACTATTGGTGAAGACAAGTCAACATGAGGTACTAAGCTAGGTATAGGTGGGGTGAAGACGAGATACTAGAGCTGAGGGGAATAGCCTTGGATTGAAGTCAAGGTTCTGAAGCCCAGTAGTTAATGCTTAAGATGAAGCTTGGAATACGTTGTCTCTCAAGTGAGGCTTGATCAAATATGAGCCAAGGTGGAGATTTGCTAGGTTTAGGCTCGCATTTAATTGAGTGGATAAGGAGTGATACAAGGTTATAAAGGAGTGATACAAGGTGGATTTACTCCTTAACAGGACAGAAAGAAAGATGGCCAAGTGATTAAATATGTTTAGACTCAGGCTCCAATAAGGATTCCTCTATTGGGTTATATGAGTTCTACGTATATTGGCCACACTACCACTTTAAGTTGGCCCATTATTGTAACAATAGTAAAAGTGATGATTCATAATTTTGATTTATTAGGTCTTGCGACAACTAGTTGGATATAAACACTTGTTTGAAAATGTTAAAAAGAAGATTCTTCTGTAGCAAAAATAACAACGATTAACTATGCATGCTTCTGTATTTTGGAGTTTCTTTAATTGTTTGTGTCTTGTATCTATTAGATTTACACCCTCCCCAACCCGACCCCTGGAGTGTTTGATCTCCATCAATTGTATATGCTATAATTATAATCACATTAGAGTTTTTCTTCTCCTCAATAGACTAGTTCAAAACATTATTTGGAAGCTTCACTCCACAGGATCAACTAGTGTTTATCATTTTAATTTAACATTGACTGCTGATATTTCTTTTAATCTATTTCCACACTTTCAAGATAGTGTTATCACTTATCCCCTTGATAAAGACTTGCCCTATTGCTGTGTGACATGCATCAAGGCTTATATACCATGGATAGTCTTGTCTTTAAGTAGGTTGTTAATGGGCTCTCTTCCTAGGCGATAACATTTCATTGCACTGATGGAAACACACAGAAAAACATAATTTGTTTATATTTTTTTTGCTTATACTTAATCATCATTTTACTACTTGAATTGAATTAATGGACAATTCAAAACCTGTTCATTTAAATCATGAAGGAAACATACACAAAATGACTGGAAAATTTTGCTTTCTGTGCGTCTTTCCTTCTATTATGTTACCTTTTTGGCAATTGTTTAGAGGTAAACTGTGAACATAATGTACTATTTTCATCTATCATTGCTTCACATATCTCATATCTGTATCTAGAATATATGGCGGATTCAGTGACTCATTAAAGCTAATGAGCAGGCCTCTCGCTTTAGTGCATCGAGGTGTGTATACCTTTTCTTTTTTCCTCTTTTTCTTTTTTGCTTCTTTTGCTTTCTCATTTCTCCTGTGGATTTGCACTTGGTTATTTTGTCATTACATTAGGCTG